>CAJUYG010007282.1:0-11084 GCA_910591675.1 Galerucella calmariensis | reverse complement strand
TACCGTAGTTTAATTGATAATTTTTCTAGTATTTCGATCCTACAGTTTTTTTTTTCCCTTCGGAGCCGTCCTTTCGCCGGTACCACCTCAGCCTCCTGGGCTTATTGTGGATACTCCTAGTGTTCTGACTACAACCTATTCAGCCAATCCGTTCCCTGTATTAGCTCATACAGGTTCTTAGCTGGTTGATTGTAGAAGTCTTCTGGAGTCATTTGGTTTTACCATAAAGTTTCTGCCTTCTGTGGTCCAGCGACTCACAGTTGCATAGTATATGCAGAGCTGTTTCGGTATCCTTTTTGCATCTTCTGCATGTAAGGTCTCCGTTGTACAGCCCTATTTTGTTTAGGTGCTCCTTTGTGGGGAAGTGTCCCGTAAGTAGCCCCGTAGTGGTGCGCAGTTTGTTCCTGCTCATTGAGAGCAGTTCTTTCGTTACTTTTTCTGATGGTTCTTTTATGAATTTCTTCCCATGTATTTGCCCAGTCGTATTCTTCCAGTATTTCTTGTGTTGTTCTTTCAACCACCCTTTTAACCATGACCTGGTTAAGCATCTGGGGATGCCCACAGCAGGTTCGGGTCCGTTCATCAGAGTTGACGATCCTACTCTTGCGAGTTCGTCAGCTTTTTCATTGCCTGCGATTCCTTTATGACCTGGTACCCACTCCAGTGTTACACTGTTCCGAGTCGCCAGTCTTCTAAGTTCTTCGCCGCATTCCCATACTAGCCGAGATGTCACCCTATAGCTCTGAAGTGCTTTAAGGGCGGCTTGGCTGTCGCTGTAGATCCTGATCTGCCTGTTGTTGTAGGCTCTCATACTGTTAGCCCTTGCACACGCAAGTATTGCATAAACCTCTGCTTGGAATACAGAGGCGTATTTTCCTAGCGAGACGATTCCTTCATATTTGCTCGTCTTGCTGTATATGCCCGCTCCGGTGCCGAGTTCATTTTTAGATCCGTCTGTATACCAGATCAGTTCATTCGCTCTACTAAGTGGTGGTGCGTTCTCTTCCTCAAGCTCCTTTCGATCTTTGATGACAATCTCGAAGTTCTTGCGAAAGATATATTTGGTAGTCATTTGGTCTGTTGGCATTTTGAAAATGTCATCACCCACCTGCCTTATCTCTGTGTGTCCTCTCCCATGTGCCACATCATGGTCTAGTGCTTTTTCCAGTCGGGTTAGTGCTGCCCTTGCTTCACACATTATGACATAATGTAGTGGAGGAAGGTCTAGCATTGTTTCCAGCGCCGCTGTAGGAGTAGTCCTCATTGCCCCTGTAATGCCAGTGCATGCAAGTCTTTGCACCTTGCTTAGTTTTAGCATAGCAGAGGATTGTCTGGTCTTTGGCCACCATACCAAAGATGCATATGTTATCCTGGGAATGACAACCATTTTGTATAGCCAGTGTACCATGCTGGGTCTTAGTCCCCATTTAATGCCGTAAGTACGTCTGGCAACCATGAAGGTCACCTCCGCTTTCTTGATCACGTGCTGGAGGTGTCGGTTCCAAGTTAAGCCTGGGTCTAGGACAACCCCAAGATCCTACAGTTAGTGGTTATTTTATTTTACAACGGTAGTTGTCATATTGGTTTCAGAAGGTAATGATAGGTAATTTATTTGTGGTAAGAAAAAAATAAGTATACCACTACTTAGTCTCTACCGTCATTCATAGTTCGACCCCTGGAATTTTCCGTAACCTCCATCTGAGGCTATCTGGAACTCTTGACGTTAAGGGTCAAGGGGCCGTGGAGCAAACCACGTAAAAATCTGGCGCCCGAGCATTGATTCGAAAATTTTGCATCGAGGGTGTCCAAAGTGACGTGTCTAGTTGATAAGAGCCGGAGTGAGGTGAAGAAGAACGTCACAACACTTCACCTGAAGCCTTGCAAGTAAGACCATTCATATTTATCAACATCTGACCTGTTTGCTGTTCGTTGAGACAGTATAGGTGTCTCAGATAGGTTGAAGACAACGTTTGCAGAGACTATTGGTTATATCGCCCAACTCGGTTGGAAGTTGAAACTTCCCATACACTCCTAAAATTTATGTAACCTTTCGTGACTACAGCTTTTGTAAAACTTATAAATACAAATAATGGTCTCAGCTAAGGGTTGAAATTCCCTTCAATACTAAAAAGGTAGGTAACTAGACTAGTTTATAGAATCGATTCCAAGAGTATACTTTTGGATTACACTGAAAGATTAGTATTGAGAGTTATTATCTAAATGTTTACAACCTTCTCTAGCCTTACATATGGGTACAAATTTAAACACTTTGTGTGATGTTGCATACAAACTTGTACTCAAAAAAAGAAAACTTCCTTAGTTGACATTAAATAACAAAGACAAAAAAAGGTCTGAAATAAAAGATTTGAAATATACTTAAATTGCAAACATATCTTCATGAACAATTCGAAAAAGCCCACAATTTCCTAAAAAATGGCATTTGAATTTCTTATAACTACAAAGGTTCAACCGAATGCGTGCTAGCTCAAACAATTATATTCAATCGTGAAAGAGTCGGCGATGTTCAATATTTGCAAATCAAAACATACAAAAAAAAAGATTTCAACAGTAATCAAAATACTTTTGCAGAATTATCAACATCAGCTGAAAAAATAATATCTAAACGGTTTAAGCGTGTTGTCACAGGTGGAAAAGGCTCCAAGCCAGTTTCGATCCTTTGCACAAGACATACACAAAAATACATAGATTGTATATTAAAAGCCAGAGAAACTTATTCCTAAGTCTAACCCTTATATATTTGCTAACGCGAGATCTGAAAATAGATGGACGGCAGGAACAAATATCATCGGTCGTTTGGCTAAAAATTGTGGAGCTGCAAAGCCAACTTTATTGACATCTATGCAATTTAGAAAGCACATTGCTACGACTTTGCAGTTAATGAATATGGAACCAAACGAAATGGAGCAAATTGGTACGTTTATGGGACCCATGATGAGTTTTATAGGTGAATTATTTTATCGTTGAAATATATTTTTACCCCTCCTGTATGCCATTGGGCATACTTTTTTCAGTTCATTCATTTGTCTGCCATTGAACGTTGAATCAACGTTTGAAATCATAAATAACAACTACAATTCTTGAAACCCCCTATTTATGTTCTCTCAATCACTGTGCATTTATTTTAGGTTGCCCCAGAACTGCTGCTACTGCCCCAGAACTGGTTGCTACCAAACTGCTAAGGTCCTGCTTTAATTTGACAAATGAAGAGGAAAGGAGTTCAAAGGCGAATTTTTGAATGATATTGAACTTAAACAAAGCATATACTATAGCAGCGAAAGCAGCGACGAATCTGAAATTGAAGATAATGAAAAAAAACCACTCGCAGAAAGGGTTTTAACGGAACAAATGAAAAAAATGTATTCTAGATAGATAGATAGATAGATAGATAAATTTTATTGTATTAAAAGAATTTACAATTCTTATTACAAGAAGTTCGGTCTTCACATACCACAGTGCGAAAACGAAACAACAATAATAAAGTAGGAAAAAACTAATTAAAATATACTTAATTTAACAAGAAAAAAAAGTTTAAACACGGTAAATATCTCATTCTTCTAGTACAAAGGCCCTCAGCTTCAAAATATTGAGAAGATAATTCACAACTTTAGTTAATTTAAAGAAATCAGTGGTGTTAAAAATATATATTAATTCGCCAAATGTCTTCAATTCTGAACATATGCTATCTCCTCTAAGTTCATTGTATATTGGACATTCTGTAAATAAGAGCATTAATGTCTCGGTCTCATGCAAGTTACAAAGACTACGAGTTGCAGTCATATCTACTGTGTATTTTATACCTCGATAATAGATTTTTAGAGTTTTGGAGCTACATAGTCTAATTTGGGATATTATTCTAATTATATATATTGGGCAAGATCTTTGCAAATAACAATTATTTTTAGACAAAATTAAATGTTTGTATATCAAAGGATACGAGGAGTTTATTATTCTTTGTTGATCATGTGCTATTAATTTATTTTTATATGATTGTAATATGTTATTTAAAAGTTTATTGGAGTTATTGTGCAAGAATTCTAACCACAGATTATCACAACCGGCATAGTCGAAGTACTGCTTAACTTGACCCAGAAAACTATACTTCACATTGTGACTGTTGATGGCTTGTAACCTCAAGAAGCATTGTTTAGTCAATGAACTATCATCCATAATTTTCACTCTATTTAACCACAACAACGCCGATTTGAATATTAGAAAACTTAACTTAATGGTTTTAGTTTCTACTCTCACCATATAATTGGGAGTGCAAAGAGGCAGACACAGCAAACTTTTAAAAAAGTTCACCTGAACTTGTTCAAGTGAATCAGCATATCGTAGTCCCCAGATTCCAATTCCATATGATAAAGAAGATAAAATGATAGAATTGTAAAGTTCCATACGAGCATTCCAAGAATGTAGTTTAGACCGACACATAATATTCATAACAGCACCAGTAGATTGGAGAGTCTTGGTTACTGTCCTCTGAGTCATATTTAAAAATAAAGACGAAGATGAAAAAGTAACACCCAAATATGTGAAATGTTTTACTACCTCCAAAGGTTCGTTATTATATTTAAAATTTAGTTTATAGTTGTTGTTATATCCACCTTTACTAAATATCATCAGTTTAGTTTTTTGTATGTTTACTTCCATTCTCATCGAGCTGGAATAGGATTCTAACGTTTTCAATTTCCGGCTAATATCTATTGGGGAATCGCCTAATATTACTATATCATCGGCGTATAGAAGAAGTAACACGTCGTTTCGTCCATCTATATTAATTCCAATGTGCCCAGCAGATCTAAAGTAAACTTCAATATCTGACATAAACAAAGAGAATAGCAAGGGACTCAATGATTCCCCTTGCAGGACTCCTTCAGTTATATCAAACTTCTTGCTGAAGCGACTATTTAGTTTAATAGACATAAATGAGTGATCGTATATATTTTTTATGATACGAATTATTTTGGAGCTAACACCTGCTTGATATAATTTATGCCATAATAAATTATGGTTAATACTATCAAACGCTCTCTTGAAATCTACGAAAACAGCAAAGACTTTTCTTTTTGGTAATCGAAGGTGAAATTGTAGGACTGAGCTTAGGATGAATATATTATCTTCGCAACTTCGATGTTTCCTAAACCCAAATTGACATTCCGGCAGAATACGATTTTCTTCGCACCAATTATGTAAGCGATTCAATAAGATGGTGGTGAAGAGCTTAGCAAAGCAATTAACAAGTGAAATACCTCTATAATTGTTTGGGTCATCAGGTGCACCTTTGTTATGTAACATAGTTAGGATAGTTTCATGCCAACCAGAGGGTACTGTTTCACTCTCAAATATTTTATTGTACCAACTACATACATATAAGATCCAGTTTTGGGGTAAACTTTTAATAAACTCATAAGGAATTCCATCTCTGCCAGGGGCTTTGCCGTTCTTGCACCTCTCAAGAGCTTGATAAATTTCATCGACCGAAAAATGTGAGTCCAAGTAAAGTGACTTGGCGTCATAAAATGTGGTAACGGAAATGTGCTTCGGTTGATACATATTATCATAAAAATGTTCCCATTGCTTTAGTTCAATACCATTTCTTGGAGTAACATTCCTAAAGGTTTTCAGAGTTTTCCAAAAGTCAGCCTGGTTTTTAGTGTTACTAAGTTTGCTCAATACGTCTTTGTGATATGCAGTTTTCTTGTTAGAAATAATTTTTTTATAGTTCTTTTTAGCTTCTAAGTATTCCGTTTTAAAGGGTTCTAGAAAATGATGTGCTTTGCATATCTTAAGTTTAGTTCCCAAATGTTTTTTTTTCGTGGAAGCAGGAGTCAAACCAGGGCTGTTTCTTAGGAAATTTCTGATGTGAATGTAGTGAGTAAGTTAATCCTAAGTTTCTACCGGTATCAAAAATTGTAGAGCAAATGTTGAAATATGCATTTTCTGGGTCAAGAAGCAGCCCCACATTTGGTGAATATTGCATCAAGGATGTGTAGTTACTACCTTCTGTTTTCACCCATCTCAGACACTTAACTGGAATTCCAGAAATTACATTATACTCTGGACAGACACAATCAGATTCCACCTCGAGACAAATGGAAAGTGATCAGATAGGTATTGGTCCTCAATAATGTGAAAATTTTTAATTACATCAAGCTTATCGGTACTACAGAAGCATAAGTCAATAACGCTTTGACCAAGTGAACTACAATAAGTGAACATTGCAGGTCTATCTGATATGATATGCCCATTAATTAAAGATAAACTGTTGCTAGAAGTGAAATCCAACAGAGTCCGACCACGAGTATCTAACTTATTGTCCCTGGTTTCCATATTAGGGAAAAACTTGGTGCTCCCCAACATTTCAACAGGTATGGTGCTATTATCACCTATTCTTGAATTAAAATCGCCAATAAGTATAAATATATGCTCTTTATGAGTATCACAAAGGCTGTCGAGCATTTCTTGGAGATCATCAAGCCTTTCCTCAAATTGGAGAGATTGTTTGAAATATGTAACACAAATAACAAAATTATAACGAGACATTTTAATATTTCATGGAGTCTATTGAAATTGGAGAACAGAATAGCTCAGCCGAACAAGAAGTGGCCTTTAAAGAGAAAGAGGATCAGATTGAAAAAAATAAGGACTTTTGGAGAGCACAGATGTCTTCAAGGCAGCATCAAAGAAAAAAATTGCAAAAACGGGTGTCATAGATGAAACAAACCAAGGAAGATGTTCTGACGGATGCTTGTAAGATATAGCAAAGTCTATAAAGAAAAAGAAAATTCCCGAGACCCAAGAACATGCACAGGAACCAATGAAAAAAGCAATATCTAATAGGGTGCGTTGGAGTAATCGGGAGAAAAAGCTTGTTTTATATTACTTCCGTACCCACGTGAAAAACAAAGTGACCCCAAAAAAATATGAATGCGACCAGTTACTCAATATTTATTATCGACACTTGTTAAATAAAGATTGGGTCAAAGTTATATTATAACTCTTCTAGGCTAGGTTAATTTTTCATCATTTCAAATGTAAGTATCAAAAGTTGTCATAACTTTCATAATATTTTGTACCTTGAACTTATCAAGACTTTCAGTTTTGTTTAATTTCCCCTGAGTGAAAAATATTCTCGAAATAGTTTCACTTATCAAGTGGACAGATGAGTATTTCAAAATTCAACACAAACTGGCATAGGAATTAGATTTGAAAAATTAGAAAAAGATAATGGTAATTATTGATTCCATAGCCTTTTCGAATTTGGCTGAATACGATCCTGATGATTTTATTTATCAAATTTAAGGTTAGCTATTTGTCAAAATAGCAAATAAAATAAACGACATGCCGAAAACCCGGATATACGTCACAATCGATGACGCACACCAAGAAGGGTATTATTTCAACTATATTAATGCTGTACACAATCTGGCCGGCTTCAAAGATGGCAAATTTATTACTCCAAGTCTAGGTCCAACAAGCTATTAATTTTTAATCGAAAAAGACCGGGTAACATAGAAAGGTCACAAATAATTGAATACCGTAATATTCAAACAATTGATAGTGAAACACTTTAAAAATTAGATGTCAGTGACGTAAAATATGCAATGGAATTTAGCAGATACATTACTAGAGGAAAATTAGATTATCTGGCTGCAGTACTGGTTCCTAAAGAAGATAGAGATGCCATTGAATTAATTTTAAAATATAAGATGGAAGCCAAAGTAGAAAAAAACAATCCCTATGTGTTCGCTGCTCCTCCAGGATCTCCAGATCCATTCTACAAAACAGGAAAAGCTTAACAATATTTTTGTATTTCAACCAATTTGGAAAATAAAAACCTGACGGCCACTAAATTAAGAAAGCATTTGACAACAGTGACATGTACCTTAAATAATGATGTGGACAAGCGTATTAGTAATTTTATGGGACATTCTGATAAGTACCATCACAACATATATGTTCAACGCTCTGTGCTTAAGGGCATTTTAGAAATGGCAGAAGTCTTAACAAGTGATATTTGTCATACGAATATTGACAAAAACAATGATGGCATTCTCTCAATAGGAGATAACTGTCAACAAAATAACGAAAGTGAAGACATAACTAACAGTCATGAAGTGGACAACAAATATAAGTGAAACAAACGAAATCAATGATGTCAACCTCCTTCCAGAGGAAGGCACCTATCAACAAAATAATGAAAACGAAGACATAACTAACAGTCATGTAGTGGATGATGATATAAGTGAAACAAATGATAGCGATGACGCAGACTTTGTACCGAATCTCTAAAGAATTTCTGAAGAATCAAGTGGTGATGAAACGGCTCCCACAAGTAGTAATACACATAAGAAGAAAAGAAAAAGAAAAGAAAAAGAATTGTGGTGAAAAGGTCGAGGATGAACAGAAAGAAAACATGGACTACTCCGGAAAGGAAAACTGTAAGGAATATATTTATTTAAACAGTATTTTGTAAAAAAATCTGAAAACCCAAGTCTTGAAACGTGTCAGGAATTCCTACAAAAAAATTTTACATTGAAACATAGAACTGCAGTACAAGTTAGGTCATGGATAATACAAGAAAAAAAGCGAATAGATGATAGCAGGTAATTGCATTTTTTTGGAATCTAATAATAAAATTATTTTCTGCTGCAGGGTCACCTCGATGGAATACTCCCTTAAAAGAGTTGTATAGAAATCATTTTAGAATGTATTATGAAAGTTAAACTTATCCAAATTCATTTGAACTTCAAGAGGCTATAGATCGCTGTTCTCAATTGGAATATACCACTGTTCCAAAATTACGGAGCCATCTACAGCATGACTACAAGTACTTATCGAGGAAGAAATTATTTTGAAATCAATCAAATGTCAGCTATATAGGGTGTATCAGTCATACAGAAAATTTCTGAACCGATAGTACATCAAAAATTGATATATTTTTCACTTATGTATTATCTCTTCATATCCATAGTGTTTCAGATACAGGAGTTTGAATATTTTAAATTTCAAACATTTTTAGAGCATAACGTTTTTTGGTTCCAGATATAATTTTTTTTATTTAGGTATATTTTGTATTTCAAGCTGTATGATTCCTAATAATTCAAAAGATGGCGTAGTAGCCATTCATTCATTGGTTTGTGAACTAGGTGATAATATTCTATCCGAAAACAATTCCGGTCTTATTAATAAACACGGAGTAACCTAAGACTAACTTTATTCTATGCTTAAACCATCAGTTTCACAGATACGCTATCAATAAACGCATTTTAGACAGGAAATTGGCTACTCCGAGGTTAGTCTGGGACTAACTTTGGTAGTAATTTTAATCTAAGGAAATAGGTAGTTTAAGCTCGGAATAACCTTCGACTAAATATAATTTTAGTTTTGTTGGACTGTTTTCATACAAATATGTTGTCATATCGTAATTCGAAATTCAGTTTGTCGTTTTTGTACTTTCAGTTCATATTATTATTCACTTTATTATTATTAATTATGTATATTTACCAAGTATTTGCGTTGGTTCAGTGAGTAGTAATTATTTTGTGATGGAAGGAAGATATTATTATTCGGATGATTTGAGAATGGAAGGATTGGAAGAAGCAGAGAATATTCGTCCGATCAGAGAAATTAATTTTCATAAAATTGCGGCTAATCCCTCAAAAACATTGTTAGGAGAGGAATTTGAAGCTATCAAATCAAAAATAAAATATTTTTATCATTTTCTATTCAATTTTTCTTTTTGTTGCACACATTTCTCATGTACTTGCGTTGTATAGTAATCTGGAGTTCCTCCTCAGAACGCCTTTTTTTGATTTCTTCAATTTGCATGTGAATTTCATGCAAAATTCGGAAATACTACTTTTAACACAAAATACAATCTGAGAGATGATAATAATGAGATCACTTGCCATTTTTGAAATTAATGAACAGAGCACTGACACATGTCACAATAAAAAACAGAACAGATGTCACCATAACGTCACGTTATTGGTCAATTCCTACCATAAATCTGTAAATCTTCCTTAAGTCATGTCCTAATCCAATAATAAGGATTGAGTAACTATTACCTCCTTAGTCGGAGTTTATATATAGCAACTGTATTACTTCTTTAAACCGACGCTAGTCTCAGAGTAACTAGTCTCTGACTAATCTAAGATTAAGGGCGGAGTATGAAATTTTTATTAATAAGACAGTTCAAGTTTTTCTGTTTGGACTGTGATTACATAGTAAATTGGTGTTATTTTCCAGTTTGGAATTGATTATTACTTTTTTTTTGCTTTTGGCGCCGGATACCCTTTTAGCCACGACGATTTCTAAGTTGATGATTAATATTTGGCAGTTTACTCTTGAGACTTCCTGAATAGTATGAAAGCTATAATGTAATAACTTACATTACATTACGAATTTGAAAATGTTATTTTCATGTACTATTTTAATTATTAAATAAATGAAAAAAATGTGTACATTGTTATTTGTCCGTTATCGTTAATATTCAGGAGGCGATTACTAGAGGAACATATTTCGCCACCTGCGCATGGCTACGACGTTGCCACATTTATAAAAGTATAAACTTCGACTGAGGCTAATCACCGACGCCTGGAGCACTCTACCCCTAACCTGAAATTTTGGCAAACCCACTAGTGTTCCTACCAGTGGTAGTGTTCTTTGATGAGCCCAACATCCATGGACTCGGGACCTTTTACGGTGTTTTACGTCTCCTCCGAAAGACGGCATATTTACATTATACCTGGTGCTCATTGGTATTATGCCTGCGAGCTGTGATATGCTAGTCCGCTGCAGGCTGTATACTACGGTTTTCCCTGGCATGGTCACCCATCCGAGTACTAACCACGTTCGACACTACATGACTGTAATTATCGTTTTTAATTCTGATCACCTTTTTTTAGTAACATTTTTCGATATTGTCAAATTTAAAACCGTGTGTCAAAGATTCAATCACTTTCAACCGTCACTGACTGGAAGTATGTAAATAGTTCAAGTAATACCGGCTGATAATCTGAAATGTAAAACGAACAGAGCAACTGGCGTTCTAACCGTTA
>CAJUYG010007279.1:0-11085 GCA_910591675.1 Galerucella calmariensis | reverse complement strand
TTTACGAGGGAAAAATACGAAGAACATTAATTGTGGACTGTAGTGTGTTTTGGTTCTTTATTCCCAACGTAATATTTTTAACAATAATATCAATTCAGTATAACATAAAGCTTAACTAATTAAAAAAACTGTGACATAAAATTGAAAAGAAAATGATCTGACGTTTTTTTTAATAATTATTTTTTTTCTGTCAGCTGAACACTCACTCACTAATGATTTTTGAATCGTTGTGACACTTACACGTAAGTAGTTCCCTAACACTTCTATGTGTCTTTTGTTATATTATTTGATTTGTTTAATTTCCATAAAAAACAAACTGAATAACATGTTTTATAGTACTATATTAGTAAATGATTAAATTGTCTACAGATACTGCAAATATGTATGCTCCACCTCCCAGAAGTAAAAAAAAGAATTTCTCGAAGAAAGGTACAAGCGTTTTTCAAAGGTCAGTAGTGAGCTATATGAATAAAAATATCCAAATTTAATTAGATAATATAATATATTAGTTATGATAGTCATAACCAAGTCATAATCATAAGCAAACTAGAAATGGATGTGTTTCATGTTTTCTTCAATATACATCTGCCGATCTGTCCACAGAAACAGTTGCTGATAGATAAAAATATTTTTTTATTTGTACGAGACAATGTTATTCTTAAAAAATATCTTTGAAATGAGTACATTTAACATTTAACTCAAATTACTTTCTTTATTTGCAGAAGCCGAGGCATCAACAAAAAAAGATTTTTACAAGACAGTGACCCTCATAAAGCGCCTTAGAGCGAAAAATGTTGACCAAAAAGATATAAAACATTTTGTGAAACTAGTTACTGAAAAGGAAGGATTAGTGAACATCTTGGGTAATTACTCGAAAGTGGCCCTCAATTTTTTTGAATCAAATCTGAAAAATTTGCGTATGAAGCCCAAGGGGCGTAGGTTCTGCCAAGATGACAAATTGTTTGCACTGTCATTGTACAAGAAAAGCGCCCGAGCATATCGCTTCCTGTCCAAGTTTTTCAGCTTACCATCTCGGAAATCTTTAAACAAAATCCTGAATAGTGTATCCTTTTTACCAGGTGTAAATGAACACATTTTCACACATTTAAAGATCCAGGTCAGTAAGCTGGGGGAGGAGGACAGGTATTGTGTTTTAATGTTTGATGAAATTTCTCTCCATCCTCATTTAAAATATAATCTGAAAACACATTCTGTAGATGGGTTTGTGGACTTAGGTGTTAGGAAGCGAAGGTTACAGTTTGCTGACCACGCCCTAGTATTCATGGCAAAAGGTATTCGTAACCTTGGAAGAACCCATAATTTTGGTTTTTGTGAAGGTACCACACCAACAGTCGACTTGGTGCATTGCATCAAAACGATTATTGGAGAATTGCAGGCGATCAGTATCACTGTGATCGCTACTGTATGTGACCAAGGTGCCACTAATCAAGCTGCCGTGAATCAATTAGTAGGACCTAGTCGCACTGGGACCCTAACTTACACAGTTGGAGATCCTTCTCAAGAGATCGTTCACCTTTATGATCCCCCCCCATTTATTAAAGGGGATCAGGAACGGTCTTTTATGTAAGGATCTTCAATACGGGATGAACGGCAGCAACAAAGTGGCATCTTGGTCGCATTTATCTCGATTATATGAAATCGATCGAATGCAAGGACCATTCAAGCAATGCGTTAAGTTGACTGATGAACATGCCCATTTTTTCATTATCTTCTCATATTTGTGTATTATGTATTTACTAAAAGTTATGTGTTTGAAAACAATACCTCCTTCTCCTATTTCAGTGATTATTGATTTTTATTGAATGTTTGTGAATTTTTAACTTCAATATGTTATATTTGATTATTTTTGTACTCCACAATATGCATCTTTTTCTGTATTTCAACAATAACGGTGAGAGGGTCACTGTTCCACTATTTGTTGTACTTTGCGTCTTTTCCTGATCACTGTTAATCATAAACTTATTAATGCTTCTTACCTTAAAAAATCGTTTTACCTTACTTCGTATACGATTCAAAATAATTTACTACATTTATTGTTCTTCCTGTTTGTCATTAAAAGATGTAAAAAACGTTTTATTTGCTGTGTACTTTTTATTTTAAATAAAATATATAAACTTGATGATTGTTGCTTTATTTTTCCCACTCCAGGCATTATATGGTTCATTTTTTGACATTTCATTTAATTTAACTTGACTATTTGATTCCTATTATAGTGATATCAATCAAAATGTTGAGTTACTTTGAATGAAATTTCAAAAAATGGACCATAAATGCCATATTGCAATAAAAATAAAATCACAGTAATTTTGAATATATGGCGCCAGCCGCGAAAAACTGTAAATTTACAGGAATCTTCTTTTTTCACTGTTAGCGGAGATCACAACCATGTCAAATGTGTTGGAGTTTCATTTTCCGACCTGTAAGATGGCGCCACTGGTAAAATTAATTCGTCATTTGAAGCGCCACGGGTCAGGTTCCCATCTATCAGTGTTATGTTATCTATGGTTTGATTTGGACGCAAACGCTCAGTAGAGCAGAATTGACTGTGGGCTTGACTTGTTGAATTGTTTTATTATTTTTAAGTTAATTATGGCAAAATTTTCCCTTGCGGAAGAAGAAACCTTGATAGATTTGGTCAGGGAACATCCTGCCTTATATAAGGTAAAAAGTAAAAGCTACAAATATAATATTCTAAAAAATAATATCGAACTAAGTCGCTCGTCAGTCGTCAGCTGGAATTATTTTTTGTCTTATTTTTTGGAAATCAAACCACAATGATGTTTTTTATTTTTTATTTCGACGTTTTGGTAGCGTTTCAGCTACCGTTGTTAAGATTTACTAGTACTAAAATAATTTTTGGTCCATCTGACACAACGAAAAAAATATGTGTCAGATAGGGACCAAAAATTATTTTAATACTAGTTAATCTTGACAACGGTAGCCACAATAATGATTTCCATTTTTTTTATCGACGTTTTGGTAGCGTTTCAGCAACCGTTGTCATGATTAACTAGTAATTAAATAACTTTTGACCCCTATCTGACACAACGAAAAGAATTTGACAACTAGACAATCAATAATATTTTGAAGTTCAAGACTACAAAACTTTGTTGTCAAATTTTATTAAGGTCCATTCATAATAGATCACATCTCTAGTGAAATGTGAAATAAAAGTATATTACGTAACGTGTGTGGTAAGAAGCATTTTTCGAAAAGTAGCGGCATCGTGCGTAAAATGGTTTACAGCACGAGTTACTTACACTACTTTACCTACGACCTACTTGTACTTGTATTCATGGTCTTATTATTAATAATACTTGAACAACATCAACAATAGATATTTTTAATAATTTCATTGTATAGCATTTAATTCCATAATATTAGTTATTATGATAATTGTTTATAGTAACAGAACAGTTATTGAACATAAACCATAAATTGCTTCCTTTGCTTGTTGAAGCATAAGAAACAACAGTTACATTATTAGAGGTGATTGATAAACTTCCATCTTCATCTCTATTACTCTATTACCAATGAAAGAACTAACGTTTAATCATTATTAATATATTGTTAGTGAATAATCGAAAGTCCATTCAACAGTTATAATCAATACATACTAAGCCCTTTGTGCTTTTCATAGTTGAACGTGGCAATATCGAATGTTTTCAAATATTAAATTATTTTAAAAAGGACAAGGTCAAGAGTTTGGGAAAAATAGACGAAAAAGAAGTTAACAAAACAAAAAAATTGTCGAAGAATCTAAAAACGGCAATAATATGGAAAATAGGAACGTGGAATATTAGAAGTTTAAGAGGAAAAGAAAAAGAGCTGGAAAAAGAATTTGAAAAGACAGGACTTGAAATATTGGCGGTAACTGAAACAAAAAAGGAAGAACAAGGGATGACACTAACAGGAAACGGACATGTTTGATTGCACAGTGGAGTCTCAGAGAAGCAGAGAGCAGCAAAGGGAGTAGCCTGTTTAATACATAAAAGAACAGCCAGACAAATTACTCAATGAAAAGGATGGACAGAACGAATATTGTCAATAGAGCTCAAAGATCAAAATAAAAACATGAAAACAAAATTGTTGTATATGGTTCAAATGAGGATGACGTAGCTGAAACTGAAAATGAATTTTGGGAAGAGCTGACATAAATAACAGAAGTAGCAAAAGAAAAAATATTTGTATTAGGGGACTTCAACAGTAGAGTTGGGAAAGTAGATTTAATATAAAATAGTATACTAGGAACGCATAGAGAGAAGGACAGAAGTAATAATGGAGAGAGAATGCTAGATTACTGCGCAATGAGCAATCTAATGATAACAAATACGTTCTTTGACCATAAGGAGATCCACTAATACACGCGAGAATGCAAAGGCAGAAATGAAAAATCAGTAATTGATTACATTTTGGTAGGAAAATGTAATAGAAAGGAAATAATGGACACAAAAGTAAGAAGAGGACCAGAAATTGGTACTGATCACTATCTACTTGCAACGAAAATAGAAGAACATATGAATAGCCTGGAGCACTATAAACAAAACGCAAGACTTGAATACGAAGCAATAAAAGCCTTTAAACTATCAAACAAGTTAACAGCAGGAAAATATACTGAAGTACTAACACTGAAGTTTGAACTGCTGTCAAAAACTCAGCAAAAACAGAATCTGGAGACAGGGGGAATAACTTGAATATAATATTAGAAACAGCCGAAGAAATATGTGGAGCTACTGAAAAGAACAGATATAAGAAGCAGACAGCTTGGTGGACAAAAAAAAAATGAAAAACCAAATGAAACTTCAGATGAAAATGTAGAGAGAGTACTTGAGTAACAAATGCATAAGAAATTATGAGTTATACAAAAGGGAAAGAAAAACAGTGGAAGAACTAGTATTGCAGGCTAAGAAGGAAATATGGAGATAATTTGGAGAGAGAATGTAGAGTGACAGAAAAACGAACCAAAAATTATTTTACAACACATTGAAAGCCTTACGACAAGAAAAACAACCGGACACGACAACTATCCAAGAATTTCTAACTGAAGAAACGAAAATAATGAATAGATGGAGAGAATACTCCAAAGACTTACTGGATGGAAAACAATAAACGAGAAAAGAACAAACAACTAATACACCGAGAAAAAAATTCCATCCCCACAGCAAGTTTTTCCGCTATTCCAGCCAAAAAATCTATTAAGATGAGCGCTCAGAGAGATATGTGCTATGGCAGTAAAGATTGCTTTACTAAAATCTCTTTAGAGTAGTAGTAAAGTATTTTTATAAAGTACCTCTATTAAACCAAAAGATAAGTTTCTCGTAAGTAGCAGAGTATTATTGTGGAAATGGTGAATTTTTTTACTGATATCGAAAATTGATTTGGTTCTCCTAGGAATCTAAGCCAGCTGTTTTAGATGATGATTATTTATGATTAGTGAAGTCAGGTTTTGGTCTAGATGAGATTTCATTCTCCTACTGGAAGCTAAATTACTAATTTAGAATACATATTTCTTAGATGCTGGTCATTTGTTTGCCATCGCGGCAATATTCATTAGTTATATAAAAAAGATTATTTTCTGTCTTAGAAAAATCCTTATTAAACGCAGGAACATTATATTCCCAATGCAGGCAACTTATTTCTCGCATTTGATAATGTTTATGATGTTACAGAAGTATGTCTTTCCAGGAATTTTTTTTGTGGAGATTTTGCCTTATAATACTGGATATAAGATTAATGAGTGGATATTTGATAGTCCACAATATGCCAGACCAAAACTGCAAATACACTATATATAGGTGTTTTGTTCAAAATGGCACATCTAATAACAATAAATACATAAGAATATAATATATAAAATGCCCAACTTTAAACAAATAACTCATGTATTTTTTGGTACAGCACAACCTTCCATAACATGGCTTGGCTATCAAATAAAGCCACCAACCTGTACCCTGCACACGTATGTTTCAAGAAACCTACGCAGTATATCGGGATCAATTTCAAGCTTTGATAAAATTTCAATTATAACTAAACTTTTAAAGGTAAGCATTATTTATTTCAAATTATGCTTGAAATCAAATCAAATATATGTATGCAGTGGTATGGTTCGAATATTATATACCGCAAAATCTCTGCGACAAAAAATAAAATCAACTTTTATTTTTAATATTGCCCAGCCTCTAAAAAATAAAAGTTTTTTCTGAATATGAAAAAAATATTTAAAAACCTAAACACATCTAGTTTTGATAACTAATTCTTAGGTATCCAATAAATTGGGTGGATGAACAAATATATTATGTAAATAAACAGAATGAATAAATATTACACAGGGTGTAATGGGTAATGGAGCAAAATAAGATTAACATTTTGATAACATTCAATCTAAAAATATTCAGATGATGGGCAACTTGATTCACCTCTGAAACTATTCAATTTATAATGTTACAAAATATATATGGATTACTAGATAAGGAAAAAGGTGAAGGTATAAATATGGAAGATCTAACAGAAGTTATAAGAACACTTAAGAACGGTAAAGCTCCAGGCTATGACAAATTTACTACAGAGATGTTTAAAAATCGAGGTTAAAAAGGAATGGTTTATTTACTCGGAATAATCAATACGGCATGGGATGAAAAACAGATACCTGATGATTGGAAAATGGCACTGATTTTACCAATTCACAAATTGGGGAACAAACAAAATTCCAACGATTACAGAGGAATAACCCTATTTAGCACGGTTATGGAAATATATGAGAAAATAATACACAAGAAACTAAGACCACATATAGAATCACAAAGTGGTCTTAGAAAAGGGAGAAGCTTACAAGATCCTCTTTTCACAGTTAAATTGTTAGCAGATAAATTACTACAACAAGATAAAGAAGCCTATGTTGGTTTCATTGATTTGGAGAAGTCTTTCGATAAGGTACCTACCACGGAAGCGTTATGGGACATCTTAAAAAACAGAGGAGTTGACAAGAAGACAATAAGAAAAATAGAAAAGAAAATGAGTATAATAGGAAATATATACAAAAACAACTTATGCTGGGTAATTCGCGAAAATAAAATCTCAGAAAATTTCATAACACAAAAAGGATTAAGACAGGAAGGGGGATTGAGTCCACTATCATTCATTACCTCCATGGATGAAATTATGAAACAATGTTCACCTAAGATGGAAAAGCTGCATATAGGCTACAGAAATTTACAAAGGAGGAACATCGCTGAAGGAGCCTCTGATGATGATTTAATTATTATGACGGGTACGGAAAAAGACCTACAACAGAATTTGGACACATGGAAGTAAACTTTGAAAGAAAATGGGATGAACATGAATAAGAACAAAACAAAAGTGATGCACATATGTGTAAACAGTAGGGAAATGAAGATTGCAATGAATGGAACAAATATTGAGCAGGAGGAAAGCGTCAAATACTTAGGAGTGGAAATTCAAGAAAACGGAAAACAGGATATTAAAATTAATAATAGGATACAAAGCACTTTGAAATTATACTATGCAATGAATAGGTCATTTATGAACAAAAAAGAAATATCAAGAAAAAAAAAATGAATGTATATAAAACTATATTTAGACCAATCCTCACATATGGATGTGAATCATGGGTGCTCACACAGCGACAAAAGAGTCAAATTCAGTCTTAGAAGAGACAAAATAAGAAATACAAAAATAAGAGAAGACCTGGATATAAAGTAAATGCTGGAATTCATTAAAAAACGACAACCTAGCTGGTGAGGGCATCTCCAAAGAATGAATAATAAGAGGCCTGTCAAACAAGTGTGGGAATCCAAAGTACAAAAAGCTAGGAGAAGAGGAATACCGAAGCAAACATGGGATGGAGTAAGATAATTATAATTTTGGGGGTGTAAACTAGAGCAAATATTGGCGGCGGTCCTCATCACACTGGGGCAAGGAAATGGGACTAGAGAAGCAATTCTCGCATCGGCCTATCTTCCTTACGATGACCCCAGACAACCACCAACCAGGGAAGTCGAAGAACTGGTCAAGTACTCCAGAAAGAAGGGTGTGCAGCTGATCATTGCATGCGATGCCAACTCACACAATCTTAACTGGGGAAGCACCAACACCAACAAAAGAGGTGAGTCATTACTAGAATTTATTACGGCTAACAACTTGAACGTATTAAATGAAGTAAATAAACCAACTTTCGCTAGCTCAAACAGAAAGGAGGTTATCGATATCACGATTGGCACTCATTACATAAGTAACTTCGTGAGTAATTGGCATGTGTCCGAGGAAGAAAGCTTTTCTGACCACAGACACATATACTTTCAAATTTCGGGAACCGAACCGAAAATAGAATACTATCGTAACCCGCGAAAAACGAACTGGGAAGCATATAATGCAGAACTAGTTAACAGTTTAGACCGAACGATGGTAAAAATTGAGAACACAACAGACCTAGAGATAGCAGCAGACCTAACACAGGAAGCAATTATCTCAGCGTTTGAAAACAACTGCCCAACGTTAAGGAAGAAATCCAACAGGAATGTGCCCTGGTGGACAAATGAACTTGCCGAAAAACGGAGACAGTTAAGGAAGAAATTTAATAGAACTAAAGAGAATTCAGAAGAATGGACGGATTATAAGAGGGCCCTAATTGAATACAACAAACTGGTAAGGAAAGTCAAGAGAGACTCCTGGAGGAGGCACTGTGAGGAGATAGAACAGACTCATGAGTGTGCCAGACTGCAGAAGATTCTCTCCAAGGACATTAATCAGACTATACACGCTATCAAAAAAGATAACGGACAATATACTGAAAATGGAAAAGAAACCTTGGAAGAGCTACTCAAGGTACACTTCCCTGGATCAATACCCACCATTCCGCCACAGAACTCTCCAGCGACAGAACTGGATAGACCACGATGGGCATCCAGGATAGACTGGCGAACAGCGAAGGCAGTGGTAGATGCGGAAAAGACAGAATGGGCTATTAACAGCTTCAAACCATATAAATCACCGGGACCAGACGGGATTTATCCTATCCTACTCCAAAAAGGAGGAAATACACTGCACAACAGGGTAAGTGAACTGCTCAGAGCCAGCCTAGCTCTGGGGCATATTCCAAGAACCTGGCAACGCATCAGAGCTACATTTATACCAAAACCTGGAAAATCTGGACAGGACACGGCTAAAGCTCTGAGACCAATCAGTCTAATGTCATTTTTGCTAAAGACTCTTGAGAAACTTCTCGACACACATATTAGAGATGGTATAATGGCTACAAGACCAATACACCGAGATCAATATGCATACAGAGAGGGAAAATCAACCGAAACAGCATTACATCAACTCATAAAAAGGGCTGAATACGTGCTGGAAAACAAAGAGGTGCTGCTGGCAGCCTTTCTTGATATAGAAGGAGCCTTTGACAACACCTCCTATGAATCTATAGCTAAGGCGACGAGGAATTTAGGGATCGATGCCACGAGCTGCAGGTGGATAGACTGCATGCTCAGAAGCAGGCACATAGAATCAACTCTGATGGGGGAAACAATGGCCGTATGTGCAACCAGGGGCTGTCCGCAGGGGGGAGTACTATCCCCGCTGCTGTGGAACCTGGTCATGGACGGGCTCATCAGAACCCTACACAGAGGAGGATTCAACACCATAGGATATGCAGACGACCTGGTAATTCTATCCCAAGGTAAATACAACAGTACAACCAGAGACAGACTCCAGATGGCTTTAAATGTAGTAACAGGCTGGACTGTAAAAGAAGGGCTACGTATTAGCCCTTCGAAAACACAGATAATTGCGTTCACCAGAAGAAGGAAAAGGGAAGGACTTGGCCCTCTGACGCTTCAAGGTGAACCAATACGACTGTCGGATGAAGTAAAATATCTTGGGGTTATCCTAGACCCAGGCTTAACTTGGAACCGACACCTCCAGCACGTGATCAAGAAAGTGGAGGTGACCTTCATGGTTGCCAGACGTACTTACGGCATTAAATGGGGACTAAGACCCAGCATGGTACACTGGCTATACAAAATGGTTGTCATTCCCAGGATCACATATGCATCTTTGGTATGGTGGCCAAAGACCAGACAATCCTCTGCTATGCTAAAACTAAGCAAGGTGCAAAGACTTGCATGCACTGGCATTACAGGGGCAATGAGGACTACTCCTACAGCGGCGCTGGAAACAATGCTAGACCTTCCTCCACTACATTATGTCATAATGTGTGAAGCAAGGGCAGCACTAACCCGACTGGAAAAAGCACTAGACCATGATGTGGCACATGGGAGAGGACACACAGAGATAAGGCAGGTGGGTGATGACATTTTCAAAATGCCAACAGACCAAATGACTACCAAATATATCTTTCGCAAGAACTTCGAGATTGTCATCAAAGATCGAAAGGAGCTGAGGAAGAGAACGCACCACCACTTAGTAGAGCGAATGAACTGATCTGGTATACAGACGGATCTAAAAATGAACTCGGCACCGGAGCGGGCATATACAGCAAGACGAGCAAATATGAAGGAATCGTCTTGCTAGGAAAATACGCCTCTGTATTCCAAGCAGAGGTTTATGCAATACTTGCGTGTGCAAGGGCTAACAGTATGAGAGCCTACAACAACAGGCAGATCAGGATCTACAGCGACAGCCAAGCCGCCCTTAAAGCACTTCAGAGCTATAGGGTGACATCTCGGCTAGTATGGGAATGCGGCGAAGAACTTAGAAGACTGGCGACTCGGAACAGTGTAACACTGGAGTGGGTACCAGGTCATAAAGGAATCGCAGGCAATGAAAAAGCTGACGAACTCGCAAGAGTAGGATCGTCAACTCTGATGAACGGACCCGAACCTGCTGTGGGCATCCCCAGATGCTTAACGAGGTCATGGTTAAAAGGGTGGTTGAAAGAACAACACAAGAAATACTGGAAGAATACGACTGGGCAAATACATGGGAAGAAATTCATAAAAGAACCATCAGAAAAAGTAGCGAAAGAACTGCTCTCAATGAACAGGAACAAACTGCGCACCACTACGGGGCTACTTACGGGACACTTTC
>CAJUYG010007278.1:0-11087 GCA_910591675.1 Galerucella calmariensis | reverse complement strand
AGTAGGTTTGGATGCGTTATAAATAGTCCGATTTTGAATTTGAAAACTTTTGGAAAAAAAAGATATAGAGCAACAAAACGTGTATCTTCGATTTGTGATCAAATGCTGCGAAGTAGATCAAAAACGCTCGGAAATGCTGCCGAAAATGACAGAGCATTGCCGAGTATAGTATATCCAATAGCCTTCTTGGTGTGCGTCATCGTTTGGGACGTATATCCGGGTTTTGGGTATGTCGTTCATTTTATTTGCTATTTTGACATATATCTAACCTTTAATTTGATAAATAAAATTATCAGGATCGTATTCAGTCCAATTCGAAGAGGCTATGGAATTAATAATTACCAGCTTCTTTTTCTGTCTGAAAATACTTGAGAAATTTCAAAAGGATGATGTTTTTCCGGCATATTTTTTCAATAAATATAACTATGTGATTAATATTCATTTTCCATAAATAATGATAATTGATCGTTAACAACAAAGTACAGAACTGACGAGAACTGACAGTGGGACATTAGAAAAAGACGTAAGACACATTGCCGCTACGAAAGGTACGTCTGCATCCTATTTTGAGTGTTTATTATACAATAAAAATAATTTCCCACTTATCCATAAGACAAAACGTCTACTCTTTTACACATTGTGAAATATTATATCTTGAATAATCAAATGCTTATGCCGCGAACCAACGCTGTTCATAATCAAATCAAATAATCAAATATAATAATATACTTCAGTTAACTTATAATGTTTATGTTTATTTAAGCTAAGTAAAAATATTATATTATTGGAATGTGTGCGTGTTATAATAATTGACAGACATTATTTATAGATTAATTAATTATGCTAACTACTGAATACTTGCAATGTACATTGGGTCTATAGCCCGGGAAGTAGTTGTTGCTTTTTAGTTGAAGGGTCACTGTTTTTGGAAAATATTTTTTAAAACTTATAAAGCATTATTATTCTGCAATATCTATTTATAAAAATGCCATAATACTAAGTGTAAGCATCATATTTTATAAAAATTAGACAAATTATTTTTAATGATTCTACCTACCAAATCCTATTTAACCTCGTTAGTTATTTTCATGAACTAAAGTATAGACCACAAATCGTCGAAATATGTATATTGAGAAAGGCCAATTATTTTAAAATCTTTAATCCTGTTGTGCACTGCTTAATATAATGATTTAAAATCAACAATTTCCGATTATCCTAGGTTAGTTTTGTTTGTATATATTTAATTTGATCAATATACTTATATTACTATAGATATTATTATATTAAAATATTTATCTACAACTGTCACGTAACGGGTAGGTACGATTTAACACTATTTTCAGTGCCATAATAACATATATTACCGCACTAGTGCGCTAATAAGAATCAAGAAAAATATTGATACCAGAATTAAATATTTAAAATAACTCTGGAAGCTGCATTTTCAATATCCTAAGGGAGATAGTCTTCGCTTGAACTTATTTTTATAGATTTTTGTTCATTCAACTTTGACAATTTGATGACACGACAAATTTATTTTATTTCCACAGCTTTGTTTGTCTTTGCTGCTATGGTCACAAAATATGATCTACAGTACCTTATGTTTGCAGTCAATATTATTAATAGTACTTTGGATTGAAATATTTTTTTCAATAAAATTCTATGATATAGGTACTATTAATAATACTAATCAACAGTTGTAGATAAAAATTTTTACGTAACACGTGGGATAGGAATTATAAACGCACCTATGTGAATACACAACTCGGCTTACAGCCTCGTCGTGCAAACTTCACATCATGCGTGCGTTAATAATGTCCATATCCCACTAATTACGTAAAAAAACTATTAAGCAATTGCATTTATATTTAATATATTAAACTTAAAGAATTTTTATTTTTTGTTATGTAAATAAACTTTATTTTATTTAACAATTATTGTTTATTTTAGTTAAGTATAAATATTATTGTATTATTGGAAGGTGTGTATGTTTATAGCAATCGACACATTATTAACTACCTCATTAATTTATTATGCTAACTGGGATATTAATTAAGTTCCATACAAGGCAAATACTGCCAACATAACTATTAAAAAAATACTGAAAAAGGTTAGTACACAAGGAAGTGATTTTTTCGATCAATTTCTGGTTTTTCTCATATATTTTGAGTCCTTTTACCACCCAAGTTGTACCCGAAAAGTTGGGAGATCTTTTTAGTTTGGAATATTTTACATCATACAGTTGTCGAAAAACTGCTGTCAGCTGTGAACTCACGATTCTATATTATGCGTCTAACCCTTAGAACATAAAACAGACAGGAAGGAGCATTTACCAAATAAAATTGCAAACCACTCCACCGTTGTATCGAGGTGGTGGATAATTTTGGTGGTTCACAAAATGACAGCTTAACCTCAATGAACCAACGATTTTTTTAAGCAGTCAAAGAAATGGACGAATTAATAGAGATAAATTTAAAATGTGGTAACTAGGTATTGACAGCGCTATCAACAGCGTCAGAAACTGAAAAAATTTCAAGTGGAACTATCAGATGAACTGCTAATAACAACAATCAACTTAGAAATAGATTGTCAGTGGTCAGATGATTCAAATTACAACTGCGTTTTTTTATGTGCCACGGATGACTCCAACATGTCGTTGCAGCGGCGACTGACGTCATTCAACCAATGGTGAATAAATGATGTAAAAAAAACGTGCCTACAATCTACGTCAGTAAACGTCAACTTCACAAATGAGTCATAATTAGGGTATTGCAAATGGCGACTTCCGTCGCATTTTCTTATACAGCTAATGAGTGACAAGTCTCCTTCCTGTCTGTTTTATGTTCTAAGATCTAACCATTTTCAGTATTTTTTAAACCTTTATTTTGGTAGCAGTATAGATCTCGTTCATAGGGCATGTCTACCAACTGACAAGTTGACACCAATGACAGTCGCCCTGTGAATCAACAATTATTTGGATAGATTTAAGTTTTGTAATTTGCTTGTTTTGTATTGAATTAACGGTCGTTTTTATTATACAGTAAGATATAACTTTTAAAATATCTGTGCAATTAAAATAATGTCGTATCAAATCAAAATTAAACGAACTCAAACACGATCAAAGTAACTATTAAGAACCAGAACGCTTGTTTATCATCAGATTCATCTATTATTTCACTTAGATATTATTGACCTGTGTTGGGCCTGTGTTGGGTTAAAGTGAGAAACACATGAAGCAAGAAAAATAATCAAAATAGTTATTGTTAAGTAGTTACCTAAACTGAAGAAATACACAATAAAAACACTACCTTGGTATCACAGTGTCTTAAAAAAATGCTAAATGCTAAAGTTTTAAGTTTCAATACTTACTTAGGACCCAGTTGGCATTCATCATATTGAAATTGGCAAAGGTCTCCATGAAAATCAGGAACGCAGTAACAAACATGGTGGTCGTTTTCAACAATACACAAGGCACCGTTTTTACAAGGACTATCGTCACAGATTTGCATGACTTCTTCGCAATTTCTGCCAGCAAAACCTGGAATAATTAATAGCTTTGTAGTTTATTAATAACATTTGTTGTCGTTAGTTAATTAGTTACCGATATAAGGTGATTAGTGTTAAGTGTCTACAGACACTCCATAAAGAAAAATTAGGCCGTACTGAAGATGGATAATTTCTTTAAAACAGTTTCTATACTCTTCTGCACACTCAAATATATAAATGGACAGTAAAAAAATGTATTATTTTGACTTCAGTTGTTTTTTGAGCTCATAATAAAAAACTATATAATCTCCCACTTAATATTCTGACTGAAACTTATTACCACAAAGAGTGACCGGAGCCTATAGACTCTATCTGGAAGAGGAAGGAACAAGTCGATGAAAAGTCGACTTTCGGAAGCATCATTAAAGAACTTCAAAGAAAACACAAAGAGGGAAAAAGATAAATACTTTCATAAGCTAAAGACATTGTTGAAAAATCTGGAAGTTTATTGATATTTATCAAAAGAGTCTAATGAATAGTTGCTGACAAATCAAATTAACAATTAGAAACAGAATTTTTGATGGACCGGTTTACAAAAAAAATTAAAGCTTGTAACATAGGTAGCAGAAGAAAAATGTTCAACACATTGGAAACATTCCTGTTATAGTAAAAGCATTGTCTATAATAGACAATGGTAAAGGTTAACACACATTTGTCCAGACAGCACAACACTGGACAGTGCGTCCTAAAACTGAAGGGGTAAGATCCATACAAAGAAATCTGGAAGTCGTATCTACATTTGTTTGCATGTACTTTTTTAATGGTTCCTTTAATACTGTGCTGTGCCGGGCAAGTGGGCGTTAACCTTAATATTGTTTTATGATTATTTGTCGTAAACGTTTTCTCTACTATTATAATAAATAGGGGCCCACAGCTAGTATCATTAATTTCATGTTAATTTGAAAACCGTTATTTTTCTTAAGAAAAACTAATACTAAAATTATTCCATTTTTTTTAGAAATAATAAAATAAAATATGTGGGTACTGTCGATTTTACTCACCAAACAAGCAGGCGCATGAATAATCTGCCAGTAGATCTATGCAAATAGCTCCATTTTGACAAGGTGCTGAAACGCATTCGTCAACTTCCCAGTCACAAAGAAAACCTTCCCATCCTATAATAAAATAGTAATTACAGTTATTAAGTGAAAAAGTGTGAAAAATAATATAGCGGCCTCTGGTGATCTTTTTTATACATTCAGAAGAAAGACTAATTAACTGAAAGTGTCGAGAACAAGAACAATAAATATTAGGGTTCGAAAGAAAAGAGAAGGGCCAGCAAGAGTTTGAATAAATAGACGACAAAATGTAATCGGTTATAAATAAGCAATTTTGTCTAACGTGTTGAATTTTTATGGGACTTATATATAGATCTCTTCCAATTTTAATAAAAACTAATAAAAAGCTGTTATTTTGTGAATAAGCATGAAAGCACGGTAGAAATAGTGATTTATGTACGAAGGCAGTAAAGTGATTCTTTATCGGATGAGTCTGAAATTATGAGATGAGCGAAGCGACGCTAATAACAGGTGAGTCCGATAAAGACACTTTACTGACGTGGTGCATACAAAATTTCATCGCCAACTGCTCAGAATTCAGAATATAAGAAACTGAGGTATATCTCATTGCATAATGACAAAGTAAACAGCACATATAGAACAAATCTACTTATTATTTGTTATATTGAAATTGAGGGTACACCCTGAAGCATTATAAAAGTTAATTATTCCTCAAGTCAAAGGATTTCCAACAATAATTTGTTATAAATAAACTATTATGGAGCCGTAATAGGGAGAAGCGTGACACTGACAGATGATGATTTTCGAGTAATGTCAAAGTCAAAATACTTTACCTGCCGCATATGTCACTTTACCTGCCGCAAATGCGGCAAATAAAGTAAAGGAAGGTAAACTGTTTGTTTACTTCCAGAAATCAATCTGTTAATTGACGGCTTTACTGACGGTTGGCGATAAAATAACTTTACTAGTTATATAAAGTGTGATATAACGACAATCAGTCTCAAAAAGCGTTTCACATAAGAAGAAGCCACGTGAAGTTTGCCTACTGACCTGCGCAGAAACCAAAATCGGACCGATTCATTCCATTGGCGTTACAAAGGATATTTCATACAAACAGAAATTTTATTAGTGGGATTTGAGTTTGTGTTTCATTTACTGTCGAATATTTTTGAATTTTCAATATCATAAGACGTTTAGCTAGTTTATCTGTAAGCGTTGTGTGTTTTATTTGATCTAAAATCATGCCACTTATAAAACTTGTTGGTGTTGAAGGAAAAATTATTCACAGTCAAGGCCGACAGATTCTAATATTATGTTAACGCTACTGATTTCAAGTCGAATATCAATTTTACAATATCGCGCTGGTTTTGACAAGATCGCGCATTCGACTGCAACTTCACGTGGCTTCTTCTTACGTGAAGCGGAGTCTACTACATGTGTCAAAATTTAAAAATTATAAACCTACTTTTAATTATTATTATTATACACATTAAATGTTTGTCCATTTTTATTTGTATAACCAAAAACTATTTCAAGTATAACTTTTACAAATACTGTACTTTACCGCATACTATTTTTTAAATAAATCATTCATAATTTTCTTACCTTTTTGGCATTTACAGGAAAAAGTCTCTCCTGGTCCTTCTTCGCACATACCTCCATTTGCACAACGGGTTTCCCCTGTTGCGTTGCAAACTGCTATATCTATATCACAATGAATTCCCGAATACCCAGGAAGACAATTGCAAGTGTAACCATTTTGTGCGTCCAAACAAGTACCATTATTTTGGCAAGGGTTGCTTTCACATTCGTTAATATCATCTTCACAAAATTCCCCTTAAAACAAAAAATATATCAGTAGCAAACCTTCAAAGAAAATTTTGCATTGCAATAAAGTTCCGTGGTACAGACCGAGAAGGCTCTATACTTTATTTATTTTTAATGTTATTTTTTTGTATTTACAACTATTTGTGAACTATGTATTATTCTACTTTTGTACATTTTTCTAATAATGAAACTATATTATTTTGGCTCCAGTTTATTCCTGGAAAATCCTCTCTCTGACAACTATTTCGTTTGTTTTTAATGGCAATTAAACAGCAATATTTATTCAAATTTTATTTTCTACGTTTCGATAGCGCTCCAGCTGCCTAACCAATGTAGTTTAAATGAGTCGTTGGATAGCGCTGGAAAGTCGGTCTATACCAGAGATAACACACACTATACGCTACTGAAGTTTTATCGAGAAACTTTTCAAAATTGACTAAAATTGTACACTTTCAGTTAACTAAACTCACCCGAATATCCTGGTAGACATGAACAATTGAACGAAGCAATTCCATCAATGCAAATTCCACCATTACGACATGGCGAAGACCAGCACTCGTTCCAGTTAGTTTGACACTGTATACCTGTATACCCGTCTATGCAATAACAAAAGTATGTAGAATTTAAGTCGTCCAAGCATACACCATGAATACATGGGTTACTAACACAGGCAAACCCGTTCTGTACGTAATGGAATTGAATGATCAGAACAGCCAGCAGAAACAGCCATTTCTGGCTACCGATTTGGTACATATTGCATTATTATTTGTTACCTTAAACACAACATTCAATTATTCTTAATGAACTATACAACTAGTCATATTGAAATATCTTTATTTAAGAAATATATTTTAAAATTGTTGCAATTGTTAATTTTCACACCAAATATTTTCATCTTTCAAGTATTTAGGTCTGAGTAATGAAACGCGAAGTGTAGATAACACACACACAAGGCAAAAATGGATCTAATAATGTGCAGAAACCTGGCGATTAGCCTACTGACGACGAGAGACAACCTCTTCATATTACACAATATTGGTCTGATCATAATTCACACTAGATGCATCAAAATTTAAATCAGGGCTGCTAGTTTAGTTAACGTATGCTATCTACGGAGACTGCACTGACGGAGGATATCCGAGGTGCTCTAGACAACCAAAAAAACCGTAGTATGCGCATATTTGGACAAAGAAGAGAAAATACTCCCCATTTATGTGGAGCCTGGCGGTTGACAAACTCCTCTGTGGTTTGAGTGACTTCGGAATATCCTGCCAAGTATATGCCGATGATATTGTCATAACAGCCAAGAGAAAATTCGAAAACACCCTTCGTGACATCTTTTCAGAGGATCTGAACTAAACAGATAGCTGGTGTAGGCAAGTGGGACTTAACATCAACCCCACCAAAACCATCCTAATAGCCTTCACTAAGAAAAGAAAACTCAACTTCGGAACCATTAAACACGAAAAGAAATATATAGAAAGCGAAAATGGCTCCAATCATGTGCAGGAATCTGGCTGGGAGAAATTGAGGCTGTAGCCCAAAAATTCTGAGGAACTTATGGAACCATTGCTTGAATTAGTAGAAGTAGCCTATTGACGGCTGGAGAAAACCTCTCCAGAATTCAAAGAGACTAGCCTGTAGTGTATATGCATTTCTGGAACATTGAAAACATGCTTAGCGGCGACCATGGAAGTAGTTCTAAACTACACTACATTTTATGATGGTGGGTATCAGTGCTGCAGAATGAGTAAGATGCAGATGTAACAAGAAATAATGGGATTCCAACACCATAAGCAGACTTGGAAACAATGACATGGTATACAGATGGCATTAAAGAAATAGAAAAATAGGAAGCACTGGAATATAAGTGTACGGGGCATGAACCAAGCATATGTCAAGCGGAAATGCTCGCTGTCAAACAGCCATTAAAGCACTGTGCTCTATAATCAGTTCCAAAACGGTATGGGATTGATTAAAAGAATTAAATGAACTAGGCAGAGCCAGCATTGTGGATTCTGAGACACGCACTAGAGTAAAAGGAAATGAAGCTGAACTAACAAAAAGGCACTTGATCTCTGGCTATGCCTCTGCTTTTAATAGAAGTGAATTTTTGTCTAAGAAACATGATTTCAAAAATGATCTTTGCAAACCCTTATATAATACTTTCTTTTAATTCCAAATTTTACAGGTACATTAACTTCCATACCAAAAATAATAGTTTGAGATACCAAAATGACGAGGTACATTTTTTAAATCAAAATTTCTTTTTTTGTTTTTAAGGAGCTTTATTCTTTTTACATAAATAGTAACCCCAACATATTCTCAATGAAGACTTTTCCGCAAGCTCGTAGCAAAAAAAATTATCTATTTTCAGCATATTCAATTTTTTTAAATTCATTACAAACGTAAGTTAAAGAACGCGTTATTCAAATAAATATGCAATTTAGCCACGATCATTTGTAATGAGCTCAAAAGCACTGTTTAAGAAAAAACTATATCCCGGTCTTGTAAATCTATCCAGAATGTAATTTTAGAGTCTTATCGAGTTTATGCGTTGGGCTAAGAAAAGAAATCGCACTAAAAATTTAAAAAAAATTTATATTAGGTTATTTGTAGGTAGGTTTGGGTATGTAGGTTAGAAAAGTCAACAAAATATTGTGAAACATTCTTTATATTATTGTTTTATTTAATAACCTACATAATATATATACCTTTAGTTTGGTCATAGGATTATTTTGGTTAAATAGACCATTATTACAAAGTACTTACCTGAACTGAAAATTAAATAATTTGTGAAAATAAGGTACAACATTTGTGTGTGGATAACGTGCATAGTATGTTTTGCGGTAACAATAAAACCAATAAATCTTGAAGAATAAAACAATTCAGTGGATTAATACAGTCATCTCCGCTTATTGATTTTTGGCAACCTAATTCATATCTCTTATTTTTATTAAAAAATATATATTTATAAAAATTTTAATAATTATGTCATACTATGTAAATTAACCCTAATAACCCTTCAGTATAAAGGTTTTGTTACACATACCTTGAAAAAATAATCCTCTGCTGTCACTTCAACTTTCACCACCACTAACCCCGATTTTTTGAACCCTTTCAAACACCAACAATACCACAAGGTAACCATGGTTACCGGTAAGCAAAACACACAGTATATCAAACCAGTACGAAAGTTGTTTGACCGCTGCCAGTGTGGTTTAAAGCGATCAAATAATACGGCGTTGCCAGTGGAGCAGTAATTCCAAAAAGTAATCTGGTTTTTAATCATATTTATTTATTTTTTAAGTTGTATGGCTTTGTCTACAAAATGTAAACTTTTCATAACAATAAAGCATATTCTTATGGAACTTTCTTATTATTAAACTTAAGAAAAAGATGTTCTCCATAAAAAGCTCTGCATGTTCTAAAATCTAAAATACAATCATCAGATGTCAATTTTTTCCAGTATTATATGAGGTATGTCAAAAAATATGAATTTCACTCAAGAGTAAAGTACTTTTACATTTGACAATATCGGAATTTTTTTTAGGAAAGAACGAAAAAAAAACCATAATTGAATATAAATAGTTTAAGAAATATATACAATGAATCTAGCAACACAAATATTGGAAATAGTTATTTTCCTAACTAGTGCGGAAAGTGATACTTTCCCGCACGCGATTGCAGTTGACTCGAACGACGCGGAGCGGAACATTATTTTTTCTACGACCGTATATACAAAAAAGTATACCAACCCATTCTTCAAAATTTATTTATTTTAACATACATATACAAAACTTTAACCAAAAACTATTATTATAAATATTAATATTAAAAACACAATTTGTTGCATTCTGTAAATTACTTAAAATTGCCGGTCCAGTGGAGTTATTTGGTGTTAACTGGTAAGTAGATGACGTCGAGGAGGATTACATCGGTTGCAGGTCACATAAAGATGATGATGAAGGTGACGGCAACGGTTTTAAGTCATTTGTAGATGAAAGAATTTTATTTGATATATTTTTTTTCACATCAAATCCGGGTGGTTTGATAGTTGTTTTGTGACACTACTTTAAAGAATTTACAAGGTTATATCAAAATATCTCCATTATTTTATATTTTCAAAAAATTAAAAATGCAACAAAAAGCTAGAAAAGATGTAGACTTTATTTGATGGACTATTTCGTTAATATTTATTCACCTGTTGTAACAATAGTTATAACTTCCTAAGTGAAAAACTATCTATTAAGGTCAAAATTTGCATAATTTCACTTTCCCGCACTAGTACGGGAAAGTGACACTTTCAAAACTAAAATGCGTGCGGGAAAGTGGGTTAAAACGCACGGTCGTAGAAAAAAAAACTTTTAAAACTGTTTTAAAGTACGTATCAAACAATGACGGCTAAATCAGTTACATACCAAAATGGTGAACTCTATGTAAGTGACTCTCTCAACTTTTTAGGGCGAGGATTCCTTTATTCCACACCTAATTGTGAACTTTTTTTCCAACGAAAAGTTAGACGATTACAGAACGTCCAAATGACGATTAGCTACTTCAGCAGTAGGTATACCGAATAAAAAAATCTGGTAGCACTATAAGTACATCGTAGAAACTCTAAGAAATCTCTACTTCAGAGCATGCTTCCGAAGCTGCAAACCAATTAAAAAGATCCTTAATATTTCATGTTGATTA
>CAJUYG010007277.1:0-11088 GCA_910591675.1 Galerucella calmariensis | reverse complement strand
TAGGGGAGGAGCTTCGAGTGATCCTTCTTGTCTTGTTAATGTTCGTTTATATCGTGTTAGTCCGACTTCAAAGGAACCGACAAAGCTTTCGTCTCTTGTTAGATGGTGTACTCTGTGCCTATACCTTGTTTTTATTAAACTAAGTAGAGCAATCTGGTAATTTTATAAGTCCATCGAGTTGTTTACAATGAGAATAAAATTAAAATCCTTCATGGACATTTTATTCGTATTTTTTATCACAAATATATAATACTTCTTCCTCTGTGTTAGGTGTTAATGAATGTTTGGTGTCAAGTAGATGTTTTGTGTAATGTGATTTATCAGGTTATTTAAATCTAAATCTAAAAGGGTTCATTGTGTCTAATTTAAACATTTCTACTGGCTTGATCAATATATACAGCATTACATCTGGGAAATATAAACTCAAATGTTATTTCTAGTTTACTGAGAGCATACATATTTCACATAAGTATCAGTTAACTCTCCCAATCTAGTAGCTTTCAGCTGATTCAAGCTTCTTGAAATGCTACTCCTTGTTTAAAAACAAGGGTTAATTGACCATTTCTCAATAAGAACGAAATCACTAGTAGTTTTAACCGTCTTCCGAGCAGAATATGAGCTAAAAACTAGGAATTAAAACAAAAACCATTGAAGATGAAACTGCATGGAAAGCAGTTTCTCAGCTATTATTTAAGCCCAAACAAAGCATTGCAGTTAGCATAAGTTTGCATGTAATTTGGAAAAAAAAATTAAACAAATTGGACTTTTGTACAACCAGAGCTCCCAATGTAAATTAATAATTAATATTATTACCTAGATTATACAACAGACAATACATTTTTAAATTTGTGTATAACACTCAATCATTGATTTCAGGCGTAGTATTTCATTTAAAAATTGAACACTCTGTGTACCTCAGTCATGTAATGGTATTTACCTGTATTAAGATTAGATTAGATTAGAATTGGAGTGGCTCTTTGCTCTATCCCACTGCGACCTTTGCAGATCTATTGTGGCCTATATTTAGAGCTCGATCTCTAGCTTTATTTTTTTTTATAATGGGTCTATAGTCTGGATACCGCCTCCCTTGCGTAGCTCTCTGCTCCCGGTTTTTCTTATCCGAATATGTGAAACCGCACCTTTGTTCGGCACTCGCACTCACGGAGTATGTGATCCGTTCATTCGTCTTCTTCCTGGAAGAACCTACATAAGCTGGCATCTGCTATGCCGATTGTGTGCTTATGTTTCCTCAGCCTACAATGTCTAGGCAGCATTCCCACCATTATCTCGACTTTCATATAGTAGGTCGAGTGACAGTTTGGCCGAAGGGCTTTTTAAGAAATAATTTGGCGTGCCTTTGTCCTGGGATTCTGTACTTAGAATTCGATTTAATAGTCGGTTATTGTCACAGCTGAAAGAGATAGGAGCCCTCATGCATCCCGTGTTGGACAATGAAGACGTGAATGAAAACATGTTAGATGGAGATAAACACACCACATTCCTCAGTCCTTCCAAATCAAAACATATTTACCACGTTTGGCAGACGCAGTGATATCTCACACTGTATCATAAATTATGCATTCTACCACTAATAAGACATACCGCTCATATCTCAAGATATATCTCAATATTTTTCAAATAATTTTGTTGAAAAATCACACATTATTATAACAACTGTATTCAATTCAATATATTCTAGACCTGGCAAGAATTAAAAGCAAGAAATGACATATACTTGTGGTGGTCCTGCAAAACTGGAGCCTCCCACGTTGTGGTAGCAGCTAATTTTCAATACTAAAAAAAAGTGTGGTTAACATTGCTTAGCGACGAGCCCTTATAATTCACATTACGATCCGACTGATACGAAAGGAATGATCAGAAAAGTAGAAACCAAGTAAGAAAAACACACAACCGTCATCAACTTACCGTTCTCTATCTCTATTACGGTAAAAGTAGATACTGCGGCAAATGTACTTTCTCCGGTAAATGTGCACATTTGCCTCCTCATTTAGGTAATATGCATTCAACTAACATTTACAATTTCAAAGAAGGGAAATATACATTGAATTCACAATGATCATATCGTTTTGGTAAATGTGAGAAAAGTGGAGAGGAAATATAATCATTACATTCTCCCTTCTCCTTAAAAAATATCCAATACTTTGTAATGAACATTAATATATTCAAGTGGGGAAGGGAATATAATTATTGGATTCACACTGCCACTTAAGATACCCATTACTTTGTAATGAACATTAAGTTATTCAAGAAGGGGAAGGAAATATAATCATTGGAATTACCCTTCCCCTTCTTGATAAACTTGATATACGCGTATTGAATGCATTCACCCTTCCCATTTTTGAAAAATATCCAATACTTTGTAATACGCATATCAAGTGATGCAAGAAGGGGAATGGCTAACCCAATGATTATATTGCTTTCCCCTTCTTGAATAACCTAGTGTGCATTACAATGCATTCATGAAATATATTTACTATAAATATTTTTTTACTGCAACAACATTGTCAATTTATTTGTATTCCAACTTTTCTTAAAACATGAGGGTAAGAGACATTTTACCGAAACATGAAGGCAAGAATACACATTTGCTGGGAAATGTACATATACATTATATTCAGTTCACATATACCTAACTTTTTGGGAAATGTACACATTTTACGGTAAAAGTGTACATTTCCCAAGAGTGTACATTCATCAAAACATCTCTATCTCTATCGGGTATGATGCTGTGTGTTTTTCTTAGTTGTTCCATGCTCTGCAGGAAATTATTCAATATTATGTCCAGATCATCATTTTGTCTGTATTTTTATAATATTTTACACGTTATATATTCTTCCAAAATAAAATACAAAAAGCCGATTCTGAACAATGACCATATGCGATGAGTATTTGTACTCTTTCAGTTATCCCGGTGCCTCGAGACATACCGGAAAGAAGATGGCACTTCCTTTCAAGATTAGATGGTTTCTTTTTTAGGGTTTCATTGTGTTTATCGGCCGTGATAAATCCATCTATTGTCATCGACTGACTGAACCTGTTTAATAAAGTTCGTGGTTTTAACGTTTTTATTTTTAATTAAGACGAAAACATTTTTAAAATTTCTTCGTTTTTACACAACATATCGTTTTAGGGTGGAACTATTAATGATACCAAAAAATATTCAACAGAGTGGCTACAGCTCCACCAGCGAAATTATCCGCCTTGGTGCGGAAGCTTATAATATGATATATCTAGAAATCCGTCGAAAGTGTCATACTTCACGCAAGCGCAGCGGAGTTATTCTCTAATAATATAATATACTTTCCGCCGCCAAGAGGATTAAATTCCGCTCATGGCGGATTAGAGTTTATTTTTGTAGGAACTCCGTCCGCTATTTGACTTAGTATCATATTATTCGATTTTGAGGTTAAGGGTGAATGCAATGATTATATTTTCTTTCCCTTCTTCCAATACACAATATAATGATATCATCATATATAAATGTGTGAAATTTCATTTATTTTCTTGGGTCTGCTAGGCTGACAGCAAATGGAGCTAGGGCTAGGAGCTCCGACGGAATTCTTGAAAAAATAAACTTTTGTCCACGACCACCTAATAATAAGTCAATATTTTACCTCCTAACTAAAGGTATATGGTACCCATATATCAACTGTCGTGAATTATGGTTCATAATACACTGTAGTGTATTATGGTTCATAATTCACGACTAGAGATGGGGGTACAATATGAAATAAACTATTAAATCTGTGTATTTTGTTCAGGAAATTTGTTTCTGACATTATATCGTATCCATAAAATATTGTAATTTTTAGTATTGATACTTTTCATAACGATATTTTCTAATATTAAGTATTTTAAAACAATATATTTATAACGGTACGTTGTATTGATACTTTCTACAGGATCGCCCATCTCTATATATGTCAAATTATTTGAAGTATCTGCCACAACATTTTGAGGTTAGTAATATGCCAAATCGCTACTGACTTTTATTTATTAATAAATTAATTAAGTGTCGTGGACAAAGTATAGTATTCTACTCGCAATTTATGGCCATAATTCACTTGGGTGACTTGCGCCCCTCGCCTGCGGCTCGTGACGCAAACGTCACCCATCGTGAATTATGGCTATCATAAATTGCTCGTTTAATAATATACTATAGTTTGCCGTTGGACAGAATTTAGGAATCAAATGTCATCCGTCCACCGCTCAGGTAATATAATGTAATGTTCTGCTGCACTTCCGCAAGTTATAGCATTTTTGGCGGATTTACGTATATTTCTGTCTCAAGGTGTAGTATAATTTTCAATGGTGGTGAAATATATCGGTTATTTAGAAATAGTAGTTTGTACAACAAGTGCGCAAAGCGTCACTTTTCCCACGAGCGCAGAAGTTTGTGACTCGAGCCGTAAGGCGAGTGCCGCAAATCTAGCGAGTGGGAAAAGTGATTTGCGTACAAGTTGCACACAATATTTTTTTCACAACCACATTTATTAATGAAAGAAATACAGTCATTTATATAGTTATTTTATTTAAACTTTTAATAGAAAGAACTTACAATATGAAAATAAATAGAAAAATCAGTTGAATGTATAATTAATTGTAAAATTTGAACAAATTTGTATTGAAACCTCAGGTAAAAAATTTTCGGTTACAGTTCTAGCCTTTTCAATAATATATGGAGGAGTATTTTCAATGTCCGAATTGGACAACTCAAAAAATAAGTTATTTTGATCTTGGTTCATAATTCCTTAAATTGTTTTTATAATTAATTAAAATTGATAATGAAATAAATAGTTTACTTAGGTACTTTTGGTTTTAATTTAAAAATTGTACACAAATAAGAAATACACTATTAGGTTGAATTGTCAAAATAAGTTGACAGGTCATAGGTACCTTTGTTTGACATTTCGGTGCGGAAAAGTGCCATAGCCTGTACTTTTCCCATTACTTTTCCAACGGCTATCAAAAGAATTAGGAAAGGCCTGCTTTGCCCATAAAAATTTGTGTAGAAAAGCGTGTTTTGCATAGTGGTTGTAGGAAAACTTATTTATCGATGAGTTGATCTACAGATACTTATGTTTCGGAGGTATTTATATATTTAAAATATCTTGAAAAGAATCTATTTTTGTGAGAGCCCTAAATTTTACTTGAAAAGTGGATCATTTAATTAACAATCTTTTTTTTTATTACAGCAAAGGAATTTGAAACGAATTATTTAGTCTGTCCAATCCTTCTTTCTTGATGGATTACTTTTAGCTACACCCAATTTCTTTATTTTTCCATTGCAATAAATGAGCATAGATTAAAAATACATTTTTTATGCATTTTCATTGACCATTCAAGTGTTTATCAACAAAACCCTATAACGGTTGGAGACAGTCGAGAACATATTGACACACTTCACTAGTCGTTCAAGAAATGATTAGCACGTAATTATATAAAATAGAGACGACCTGATGAGATCCTCTAGACAATATACTTTCTTAATCATCATTCGAGTTCTGCGTCGTCGTTAGCTACGAGCAAGCTCCAGTTAGACGAGACAACATCTTTTAATGGTCCCTAATAACTGCAGACACATTTACTGAAGTGCTATTTTAAATTTAAAAAAATTATCTCACTACTGGTAATGTATAATGCGTGTTTTATTTATACAGAATGGATTTTTTTATATTAAGCAATACTTTTTCATTATTTTAGTTATAGTCTATTTGAAAAAGGTGGAAGGTGGAGAGCAATAAACCCTTGTAAAATAACATTTCCAAGTAAGTACAGAATTTTGATTCTGAAAAATATTGAAAAATATTGGTGAAGTCGATTTGTCTAGGAAGACCGATAGATAAATTTTTATTAAGGTTGAGTTGTCTCCCTTCATTGACAAGTATACAGGGTGATTCATTAAGAATGTCCATCTTTGAACTTTAGATTCTAGACCTCAAAATATGATGATTCTGTTCAACATGCCTCATACAAATATTGCTAGTTACCGAGATACGGGGTGTTCAAAGTTTAAATTTACATTTTGATTTTCGCAATAATTTTTTATGTTTTCACAATTTCTCTTCGAAAATTGGCAATTTCACGTTTTTTGGCATGAGGAATCATAATTTGCACTCTAATTTAACATTGCTAATAGAGAGCGCTAGTTACACTTGTTTGTGTTAATTAAATCAAAGTAAACTTTTTATGGGCTAAACTTACAACTAAAATAATAAAAAATATTAAAAAGCGTTAAATTCTACAAAAAGAAGTTACTCTTCTTTGATTCGTGTAACTCAATCGGTTATCGAGTTATTTGCTTCTGAAAAGTTCAATAAATTTTAATTTTTTCATAAAAAATGTTATTATTCCTTATGTAACAATAACAAATTTGTTAACAAAAATAAAGCAAATGCTCAAAATGCCCAACATTTACTTATACACTTTATGATCCGCTTTCGTAAAGATCTCCTAATATCAAAATCCCATTGGTGAATTAAGCCGTGGTTTAATTTTTCGTTTTCTTTTCAAGTCAGTATGCTTGTGTCGCTATTAGACAGTTTGTGTAGAGTTTAATTTTTCGTTTTTTTTTTTCAAGTAGGCTTATGTCACTTTTAGACATTTTGTGTAGAAGCAAAGATTGGATAATAATAAGAATAAGTAATACATTAGTATACCATTTATTAGGTAGGCATATCGATTTTTCCAATAATGAGATGCGTGATATGATTTGTGTGTTTGCTCAGTCAAATTATAGTAGTCCAGCTGTGGCTCGAAGATATTCACAATTATACCCAAATCTAAGGCAACCCAATTACAAACTGTACCGAAATCTTTACAACCGCTTAGGTGAAACGGGGTCTTCACGCTATAAAACTGAGCACGGTGCTACAAAAAAAATCACTGCCGATGAAGAAGATGAAATTTTAATTTATGTTACGGAAAATCCAGATATCAGTACTCGCCGATTAAGTCTGCAAACAGGTATAAGCCAATTATCTATTTTTAGAATACTGAAGAGGAAAAAAATTGCATCCATATCATTACACTCCTGTTCAGAATTTATTACCTCAAGATTAACCTAAGCGTCTACAATTTGCCCATTTTTTGCAAGATAAACAAAATGTTAACCCAGATTTTCTGTATACAATTCTTTTTACTGATGAGGCAACATTTACCAGAAGAGGAATATTTAATTATAAAAATAATCATTTTTGGGATTCTGAAAATCCACATGCTATGAGGGAAACACATTTTCAGCACGAGTTTAAGGTTAACATTTGGTGTGGTGTAATATGTGGATATTTAATAGGTCCTTTCGAACTGCCAACCAATTTAAATGGACCTCTATATTTAGATTTTCTTCAAGAACATTTACACGAATTACTAGAGGATATACCTCTCGCTTTAAGACAAAATATGTGGTTTTTGCACGAAGGAGCACCACCACATTATTCTTAACAAGTTCGTCAATACTTAAACGAACAGTTTCCGCATCGATGGATTGGTCGTTTGCTTGGCCACCAAGAGGCCCTGATTTCAATCTTTTGGATTTTTCAATTTGATCGCAAATGAAGGCATTAGTCTACAAAGAAAAAATACTTCTCTTCCAAAACTGCGACGGAAAATAGAAGAAGCCGCAGATGTAATTAAAAATAATAGACAAGGATTATTTGATATTAAGAGATCTTTACGAAAGCGGATAATAAAGTGTATCGAAGTAAATGGTGGGCATTTTGAGCATTTGCTTTGAAGTTTTTTATTTTTGTTTACAAATTTGTTATTGTTACATATTTAAGGAATAATATCAACATTTTTTATGAAAAAATTAAAATTTATTGAACTTTTTAGAAGCAAATAACTCGATAACCGATTGATTTACACGAATCAAAGAAGAGTAACTTTTTGTTGTAGAATTTAACGCTTTTTAATATTTTTTTATTATTTTAGTTGCAAGTTTAGCATAAAAAGTTTACTTTCACTTAATTAACACAAACAAGTGTAACTAGCGCCCTCCATTAGCAATGTTAAATTAGAGTGCAAATTATGATTCCTCATGCCAAAAAACGTGAAATTGCCAATTTTTAAAGAGAAATTGTGAAATCATAAAAAATTATTACGAAAATCAAAATATAAATTTAAACTTTGAACACCCCGTATCTCGGAAACTAGCAATATTTGCATGAGGCATGTTGAGCAGAATCATCATATTTTGAGGTCTAGAATCTACAGTTCAGAGATTGGACATTCTTAATGAATCACCCTGTATAGTGAAACTGAATCAAAGAAATAACAAATTCTACCATTATAATATTATTGTAATTGATTATCAAATTCCAAATTCTATTTGAACTAGAATCAAAATCTAGCTGAGAACGAATATGTAATATGTATACTTCAATTAGTAGGAGCTATTTCCCCTTTTCACCAAGTTTCAATCTAAACAAAATCAGTTACAATTTGCTTCGATCTGTGGGTATTTTTGCCTCACAACTTTTCCAAATTCTTCTGTATTCTAGCCAGTAAAAAATGAAAATGTCTCCCCATTGATGGATGAATTAACTGATATTTCTGTCAAAAATAAATGGAAAAAGAGAATAAAAAATGATAAAAAACTGGATAAAAATGAATACCAACAATTTTGTGTATCGTATTTCGGTTTCACCACTCGGCACTTTGTAACTGCCATGGTAAAAGCTATCCCATCCCAATACAAACAATATTAATTACAGACTCATGAAAAGGAATCATCTAATCAAACATTCCCCTACGGCTAATAAAACTGGTTCTAAGAAAAACACAAACTATTCTTAGATAAATATTAGTCATTAAAATTTTCTATTCACATTCAAAAATCTCCATTTTTTTGCACGGCGATACTTCCGTCTAGACACAGGTAGATATCAAGTTATGATCACCCTTCTTCTCTTTTGTGCAAAAGGATACCTGATGCCCTTTGGTCACACGGTAAGGGCAGATGCTGCGTGGACCTGGGACAGTCTTAAAGGACCTCAAGGGTTTCAGGAAGTGTAATAATTCATCGAGCATATAATAAAAATAAACGTTTTGTAGGCATGACTTTGAGAAAAGGACTGGTCAGAGAAAACAGGTTTTCATTCATACAAGGTGTTATTTATATCATTATCCATTGTACGTTTAGGAAATTAGAGTTCCAAAAGGGTATTGTTGCTTTAGTTCCGTTGGTTTTAGGTTTGATTGTTTTACTAAGGACCGTTGTGGTGCTGAGGCTTTGTTACTGAAATCTATCTCCACGTCCGTTGTGCCAATTTAGTCTTGTCATAAATTAAAAATTTTCTCAGGATATATTAAACGGAAATAATGACTAATCACTTCTATAGATAATTTCCGACTTACGGCGACATAACTCAAGTTAATATCTTTGAGATTCTTAGAGATGGTATTTAAAATCAATCTACCATGTACGGTACTACCAACGTGACATTCCCATTATTTAAATGATTGTAATATTTTATGGTATACTTGGTATTTGATTTTGTTGAACATTTAGTTGGTAATTGTATAAACTGTTTCTTTGTATTAAATGAACTTTTTAACTTTGGTTAATATAATATAATATACAGGGTGTCCCAAGACGATTAAGACAAGTAATATATTAGAATTTGGCAGTAGTAGATAATTATAATTTTGGGGGTGTAAATTAGAGCAAATGTTGCATCTTTTCTTGTTATTGTGTTACCCAAAGAGTTATTTGTTTTTGGTCACGTGACGTCGCATTAAAAATAATTAATGGGACAACCTGTATATTTGTGCCTTTCTGTGTTCCTCCCGATAAAACAATTCCAACTAACTAGCACACTTGGGGTCTAAAGTGATTAATTCAAGAGCTACAGGTACTTAAAGGATTATAAGTTAAAAAATTCATAATTGAATCCCCTGTAATTTTCGGCAATCGTATATTACATTCGTACGTAATTATCAAGACAAACCAATATTGTCTTATTGGCACTTTTGTCATTATCGTGGCAAACTTGACAATAGGCAGTCTTTTTTATAAGAATTGCTATGCTACTTTTAAATCGATATTTAATAGGTAAACAAGTTTTTGTGGAAAAGACACAGTTTTATGTAATTTTACTCCATGATATACAGGTCGTTCCATTATTATTGTAACTTTCAAATATTATTAAAAATTATAATTTTGGTTTGTCTTAATCATTAAGTCCGAATGTAAAACCGAAAAGTACAGGGGATTCAATTATGAATTTTTTAACTTATTATCGTTCAAGTACCTGAAGCTCTTGAATTAATCACTTTAGACCCCAAGTGTGCCAGTTAGTTGGAATTGTTTTATCGAGAGGAACACAGAAAGGCACAAATCTACAGGTTGTCCCATACATAATTTTGAATGCGACGTCACGTGACCAAAAACAAATAACTTATTGGGTAACACAATAACACACACACAGTAACACACCCCCAAAATTATAATTATCTACTACTGTCCAATTCTGATATATTACTTGTCTTAATCGTCGTGGGACACCCTATATAATATATATATATAAATATATATAATATAATTACGCAAGTGGTGCAAAAATTTTTGTTTTGCAAGTAACTGCTGCTCCATGAGATACTAGTTTAATAAGTTAGTGACTTTTGAATCATCCGGGCAGTCACTTTAAATTCATCCTTATAGCTGCATTGCGCCATTTGAATTGTTTCTGACAGCCCTTTAAAGCAGACAATGGAGACTATAGGAGCAATTCTGTAAGCAAATGTTAAATTTTAACGCACAGTTAAAAATAAGACAATCTGCTAACCCATTTTTGCTAGTATGCATAAGCTTAAGCATAAGCATAAGCATAAGCATAAGCATAAGCATAAGCATAAGCATAAGCATAAGCATAAGCATAAGCATAAGCATAAGCATAAGCATAAGCATAAGCATAAGCATAAGCATAAGTTAAATGTTAAAATTGGAATCATAATCTCGACTATGTATAGATTAAAACATTCATAATAGCGTAAACTTTGTCAAATATAACGGCGTACCGTTATAGTCTGTACAGAAAGTACGAGGAGTAATAAATCATTCATTTA
>CAJUYG010007275.1:0-11089 GCA_910591675.1 Galerucella calmariensis | reverse complement strand
TGTGAGCCTACACACTCACCCTCCCCACTCTACAGATACAGATACAGCTATTTGCCAAGCCTTCCTTGCTTTTTTATTACTAGGTAGGATTATAAAAAGCTTATTGGAGGAATTTTTTGATAAATTTGTACACTGCGGTAGAACATACGTTTTATAAGATGCTTTATTTTCAATAATCGCAATATAACTCGGAAACGAAGATCATTTATCCAGAAATAAGTAAGTGCTGACTGTAAAAGAGCAGCGGCAGTCGTTGAGAGCCTATGCCGTACCGTGGTATGACGTCACGCGCCGTCACGCCCCGTTTAACGAAAATCTGTATCGTAATTAAAAATCTGTATCGTAATGGGTATCATTATGAAACGGATTATGGGCATATAAGTGCATTGTTATAACACGGGTGTAGAAAAATTTTTATTTTTATTTTCTGGGTAATTATTTATTCATTGGGCTACTTTCGAATTATGATGAAATTGAATTCCTTTCAACGGGGACCATTTGAGAATTATATATTGAAAACTTGTTGTCGTAGCTATAATAACGAGATGTCACTGATATTATTTTTCTTGCCTCAAACTTCTGTTGTTGTTTCATTCGATTATTTTCTATCCATTTTCCCATTTTTTTTTATTTAACTAATTATCTACTCACAACTTCCCTGAAGGAATTAAAATTATCCTATTTTGAACTAACTTTTTGAGCATCATGAAAAAGTTCAACCTATAAGAAATGACATAATTCATGAACATAATACAGGAAGAGGTAATGATTTGATATTACCCTATTCCAGGCTGACTAATGGACAGAAAACATCTTCTACAATCATACAGATTGGCTGTTAGGAAATAGTTACTAACATGTTTTTAGGTCAAAACTTTTTTAAGTGCCCAGATGAAAATGCATTTTATTCTGTAGGAGAATCTCTGCAGATTTCTTCTCAATTTTCATTACATTGATTTTATTTTCAAATTTATGTGTAAAATGGAACTAAAGTATTTTTGGGGTATTCTACTACATTTTTTTACAAGTCTTTTAAAAGGGGTTTTTTGTGTGTAGCCTCAAAATGTGAAGCTGTCTCATTTGATATATGAATAAGGAATTTATTATTATTATTATCCTCTAAAGTGTACACTTGCAAATTGGATTGGGCTCAGCAGTTACATATTTGAAATTTACGGACAGTGGGAAAAGTATGCCTTCTGAAGATCGATGTATGTGTTTTTGCGAAGATTCAGTTTGGCAAGGCTCTCTTGTAGAGTTTTGGGAATTAGTCCCGTAGATGAAACGATGACTGGTACCACCTCTACTTTCTCTGCTTGCCACATCAATCTTATCTCAATTGTAAGATCGGTGTATATTACAATAACATCCACTAGAAGAACCAAGTTACCTATCGTAGTTTAGTCTAAAATCAGCATTCTCTAGAACTGACTGCAGATGGTACTTGTAATAAGGCGTGTAGGTGTTAACTAATCCAAATTTTTTGGCCCACTTCTGATGGATGATGTTGCAAATTTGATTGTGTCTGCGTAGGTAATCAATGTTAGCTATGGCTGAACATCCCGACGTTATGTGTTGTATCGTCTCTGTTGTTTGTTGACAGCTTCTGCAGTTGTCCGACACGATGTATGGAAATTTCTTATGATTGTTGGTATTCATTACTTGGTCTTGATTTGCCATCATAAATCCATTTCTGGAAATAATGTTCCATCAGAGAGCCACTTATTGAATGCTTCCTTGTCGATATATAAGTTTGATTGAGGTCGTGATGATGTCGACCATGAAGAGCTTTTGGGCCCACTCCACATGTTTGTTAGACTCTGTAACGATTCCAAGCTTCTTATCAGGGTTTGCGATATCTAAGGAAGAATAATTTTATCTATTTTTGCGACCAGCTCATGCAATTTAGATGCTTGAGCTTTGCAAATAAAGAATTCTTGAAATTTAGATATTTGCTTGTGATGTAAATTAACTATGTCAGGTAAAGCTCTTTTTTATTCGGTTATTTAAGGTCGGTCTATTTCTGCGACTGAACTCACCAACGCCGGGAGCACTCTTCCCCTAACCGGAAATTTTTGGCGAACCCACTAGTGTTCCAACCAGTGGTAGCGCTCTTTAACGAACCATGGATTCGGGATCTCGGTTTACGTCTCCTCCGAAAGACGGCATATCTACTTTATACCTCGTGCTCATTGCGGTATAATGCCTGCGAGCTGTGATATGCTACTCCGCTGCCCTACTACGGGCCCTATACGATGGTTTTCTCTGGCATGGTCACCCATCCAAGTACTAACCAAGTTCGGCACTGCTTGACTGTAATTATCGCATCAAAGGCGTTCCATTACAGTGCTGGATCGTCCGTTAGAGCTCTCCCTTCGTCTCTTTTCTCAATAGTGTTGTCCTAATTATAATAATACTAATAATTATTATAATTATGAATTTGCTCTAGCGCCGTTATTCGGAGTATTCTTCTTCCTTCCATCATTTACTTCCTAATCACCGCTTTGGATATACTGCCTCAAGCGTCTTTAAGTTATTTTCACTTATTTTCTTTTTCCCTTGTTATTCAAAGTTGGTCTATTTCTGCGACTAGTGTACCAACCAGTGGTAGGGATCTATCGCACATTTAACGTTTTCTTTACTGAGATTGATGTATTTGTGCGGTATCAATGATTTCCCCAGTCCAGAATTAAGCTCTCAGAGCTTGTGGACGGATGATATCTACCTTATACTGATGAGGCGCAAATAAGCCGAAACCGGTCTATGAGTGATATTGTCCTTTCGAATTTCAAACTAAAATGGTTGGTTTTGGTTCTATCTTGCAGATATACCAACCCCGTTTAACTTTGAAGTGTAATTAAATGTCCTTCATGGCATATAGCCAGGGAAGTATAGTTGTTGCTTCTTATTGAACCGTCTTCGTTCTTTGTTTACCTTTGACATCTGATTAAAATGATGTTTGACCAAGTCCATCTTCCATATCGCAAGAATATTTATGACCTGACTTGGTTGTTTAATAATTTTATAATAGAGCACGGTATTATTTTTTTCGGTTAATATCAAATTGAGATATTTTATGTAAATATTACTTGGCTGATCTTCTAAAACGTGCCACCCTATATGTATTTTTGATGCTTCCGTCTAATAGGTAGAAGTCATTGTTCGAATACTACAGGATTTTTAGGAAGAGGGTGATATTGGATTTTGCCTTATTTTATGACGTAATTATAAGAGTATTAGTCATGGGTTGGTGGCCTCGGAGAACTGCAACTTTTTGTTTGCACTGATATCATAGACTATTATATCCATGTACATCGCGCATTTACACTGGTTGCTTGAAATAAATAATAGACGTGTTTATTATATTTAAGTTTCCCACTATACTATAGGTGCGTCCTTTTTTACTGAGATCTTCATTAATAATTCTAGATGACATCAGGAATGTGCGTGTTCTTTTTCACTTACTATTCCATCTCCATCATCTGCTTTTTAACCTCACTTTACATCAACTCACTACGTACGATTTTCCCCCTTTATTAAATTGTTCTTTCCTAGTGGTTAAAATTAACTACAAGAGCATTAGAAATCCACCATACCTATGATTAATAAATTATTGTGAGTAATAGAAAATCCCAGCAGGATTCCAAAACGACTTATTGGCTATCAGGAACTGAAATTTAAAATGATATTATGATGGTACCAGCACTTTTTCCCTGTAATTTTAGCTATTGAATGGAGCAGGTATGTATATATAGATCACAAACCGATAAGTGCTTGATATAAGTGAGGGTGGCAAGGGTAGCAATCGCAAAAAGGGCACATCATTACCCTGAATGGTGAATAGGGGCGTTACCGAGTAGAACTCTTCAAATTTCTTTTCACAGGTTGCTCTTTGGATACAGGTTATACTATTCGAAATCGTGTCAGTGTTTCCTTCGCTGTTATTAAGTGTAAACTTTTATAAACCAATTCACTCAAGGAAAAAAAATGTGAATATAAAATTTTTACGTATACAGGGTATTTTTCAATAGATAACTGCTTAATAGTATAAGTTGAGTGTGGAGAAATTATATTATTTGTTTGGAGAAATATTTCACTCACTTTTTGATAAATGAGCTGGAAGCCTTTTCCAGAAAAACTGAAAGAAGCAAGCATTCCTCATAATCAATATGTTCACGCTTAGGCGGTCTATTCTCAAACAATGACATTTTTTGTCACCTGTGAGATTATACTTTGGTCTCAGAATTTTAGTTTGTAGTAAACATTCAACTCCGGAAGTGTTTAAAACTAAGTATGTGGCGTCCCCGGGCAAAAAAGTGCAACAAAGTACCAGATAACAACAGTAGAAAACGAGAAATTCATGGGTATTTGTTAAAAAATTAGCTGTAATTTGAAAAATCGTGCAAAAAATCTGATCTCTTACAAGTTTTAGCTGCGTTCAATATCGAAAAAGAATGTGTTTGTGATACTATCGCTAAAAATATAGGCCACATAGTATTACGGCTTCCCCTAAATAATTGCATATTTAACCCTATATAGAACACATCTTGCATCAGCTGAAATCCAGAGTTAGATCTGATACCCACATCAAGTGTTATACAGTTAATTATAAACGTCTTATTGATAGCAGGAAAAATTCGATTCAGCATATTATTAAGGTTGAAGATACCTACTGAAATGCTAATGTCACTGTAGTACAGCTTTAAAGAAAAGTGAATGAGCAAGCACAATACAAAACTAAACTAAACGTCACAGATGAAATAAACTATATCTAATAAAGTAAACAGGAATTACGCAGGTCGTGCCTCTAATACAGCAATGTCCATGAACCAAATGACCTTTTTGGTACTGGGAGCCAACTTACATATTATTGGCAGGCGTCGAATCCTATATATTTATTTCAAATCATTATTTCAGTGAAATGTTTTGCTTTTGTCTCCACTTTTCCGTCTTAATTAATTTTATCCATATATTATTATTATTTACATTAAATTTAGTTAAATATATAAGCTTTTTCAATAATTATTCAACCACTATATGGTCCAAATTCGTCTATTTTGAAGCGTTGTTTACAAAACCTAATTTATACTATTTTTATACGTTTATTACACTTCGCTCAACTTATGGAAGTAAAGGTCAAGGAACAGCTTCGATGTCAAGTTCAAGCTGATTACGGGTAGTTGTTGATCTAGATAAAGCGGAACCCCAATAAAGATAACAAAGAGCTGATTTTACATACGATTTCGGTTGTGGTGGAACTCAACAAAATAGATTTTATCAGCATGTACAACAACAAACCGTAATCAATGTCACAATTGGTAGTTTAATCGGAATATTATCAAATACACTCTTCTCAGCACAGTGGCGTTTATTTAAAAAAGATAATGGGATCCGTTGATACATATTTCTGTGTAATTGATACATTTGGAAAATGCTATTCTAGTTATATGCTGTTAATTATTACTGTTCAGCTGGTGATTGACCAAAGACTGGTGGATAATATCTCCGAAGTGCGTTAAGAAGAAATTGTGTCAATATAAGATAGATACTGCACATTTTTGAAGAACAGTAGTTTAGAGATACACCAGAAGAGGAAATTCGACTGTTCTTTCTGCGCAGCTAATGTTTCAAAAACCTGAAGCAGCAAATGTAGAAGCTATAGTTGAGAATAAAAGATTGGCTACAAGGAGAGGAAGGTAGACTGCTCTACTCTACCAACATGCTCAACTATTTCCACATCTGAATTTAGATTTCCTAGAGGAATTCAGTTTTGGAACGTATCAGATGTATTTGTCACCTTCATATTATTATATTCAAGATACATTTTTAAGAGCTGATATTAATGCAGAGAAGAATGATCAGGTCCCACAGATTCATTCAAACACGAACTAGCCTGTTTTTTCGCGGCTTAGATTTTTTTTCGAAGGTTTCGAAGAAACGGTAGCCATCAAGATTGCTTACAATCAGGAATATGAAGACAACTTTGAAGCAATGCCGTCTTCACCATAAGGGCACGCTGGGCCAGTGCCCAGGGCCCCATTCTCTAAGGGGGCCCCAAAGAACCGAAAGCCTAGAGAAATCGTAATCGTAATCGTAACTAAAAAACCAGCATCATTCTAATATCATTAATGACATATTATACCACACTGCATTTGATTACCTATGATAAATGGTTATACTTAGTAAAAAATGTTATTTTAATTCGCTTTTTTTACTTTCCAACAAGGATCTAAATTCTTGTATGCCCAAGGGCCCCAGCCTAGTTTAAGACGGCCTTGCTTTGAAGATAACTTCGGTTATTACTGCACTTGCAAACCTGGCGCTAGCGCTGTGGGAGCATGTATCCATGCTGCTGCTGTTATTCCTGTCAATTTCAAAGTGCTGTAAAAAACTAGGGCATTTCTGAACAAACTAATCACGGAATATTGATCAACAGAATTCACTGTATGGTGTCTGAAAATTTCATAAAATTTCACCAAAATGCAAAATCATTAAGGATGCGGGGTCCTTTCCGTAACATTAACGATGCTGTAATGACTTGTAATTTTAAAAATAGTGTTGAATTACATTTCCACCAATTGACAATGTCTCACCCTAGAGTTACGCCGATCTACAACATAGTTACATAAATCCAGGTGTTTATATAAAAGAAGCAACAATTTCGTTTAACAGTAAATCATATATTATACAATAGTGAACAGATAATGAAGCTTTATTCAAATTTGTCGACAATATAACAAACACTGCCTAACGTCATTCATTGGAAACATAACAATCCCTAAGTGCTACCCCTATTCCACTTTACATAGAATTGCAACACTCATCCTTTCCAAAAAAAAACAGTGAATGCATTCATGATGACACGATATCATTAATGATATAACACCTGTTATTTGAGAAGCTCCCACCAGGGCCGTGCTACTGTATTTTCGGATACTAATGAGGGTCAAATAGATATATGACCCCACTGTAACCAGATACTATGCTTAATATTAACAGACATTGGTATAATAACGTACAAACGAAATTTAAAAGTGTTCACATGTAATGTAACTTTCATAATTTAAGTACAATTAGCAATCAAGTAGGTTAGCAGTTGACTAAATATTGCTGTGAATTATTATTGAAGATTCGTCTACGGCTCAATATCTTTCGTTATTTTATAGCAAATCACAACACTCTGCCGGATCAGAAGCGAACCATTTTTTCAATATGGTAGTGCGAGTGGCAACGATACGAAATGGAAAACTCCGGAAAACTTTATAGGTAAAAGTACCAAATGACCGTACTATACTGCTTAGAGTGGATTCTTAATAATAGGCAGATGAGGTTTTCCACGGTTTATGAATTTATTTTATATAAATCTAAATTCGTTCTAAAACCTATTACTCCAGCCCTGTTACTAAAGCTCTATTCTGAATTTTCGCTTATACAGATTATTTTTGTCGAAAAGAGGGTAACATTTTTTTATCTTGTAAATCTTGAAAACATTTACCAAGGTGTGCGGTTAAACGCTACAGGTTTTCAATTATCCATGAATTAATTATACGGGTTATGAGATTGAAAGCGAAGGAACCCTTACACTTACAGATCTATAGGGAAATAAATCAATTTTACAAAGGGTGGTATTGAAATTGAAGCAATACTTTTATTTTTTCAACTGTGCTTGTTTGTAGCGGTTGTGAACGTTAAACGTTTGGGCGGTAATTTCTTGAAAGTGTGTATTTTTAGATTTGTCGATTGTCACGCTTTACGTTACGCAAATGACTGTATAAAAAAATTATTATTCAATCCTGATTCAGTGAACCAAAACGTTACACTAATAACAATTAATGTGTTAATGAATAAAGTACAGTTTGTAAGTATCTAAAGATCGAATTTATATATTTTTATAACGAATGTACTCAACTGGTAGATCAAATAAACCCAAATATTTGCAAAAAGTGGTAAGTGCATCAAAGGATGCAGTCTTGCCAGGATCACCCTGGGCGACCCTGGGAAGCTGGCGCCGAAGAAATATTTGGCGATATCCAGGAAAATCCTACGTTTAACAGTAGGATTTCTGTCAACTGTCAACTGTCAACTAAGGAAACAACTCCATACTATCGGGCTAGTGGACACACCCCTATGCAGGATGTGTGAACAGGAAGATGAAACTGTCGGGTATGTCTTATGCGAGTGTCTGGAGTTATCGTCAATAAGAGAGTGTGTGTTCGGTGAGTCTTGGCCTACACCTGTCGATATAAAGGAGATGTCTCCTAGTGACCTGTCTACCTTCCTGGGAAGGACAGGATGGACGATGACCTAGGAGGCCAACTCCTCGGGAGGATGTACAATGGATCACATGTGGCTAAGTGCTGTGAGCCTACACTCACCCTCCCTACTCTCCAGATACAGAAAATAAAATAGCCAAAATGAGCACACAAATACAATGTTCAAAATATTAAATAATGAGCATTTTTTCATATAACATAAGTAATACCATAACTACATCCTAAATCACATTAATACATATAGTACCTACCTATTATTTTGGGTCATGAGCTTTTGAGAAAACTTCCTCAAACCTCAAACGTATAAAAAATATCTTCTTTTTCAACTTATCTATGATAAATATTAATAAACCCTGTGATAAAAGTATCAATGATAGATATAATTAAGAACTTTACAAAAAAGGCTGAAGAGTCGATTAAATAAAAATAAATTAATTTAAAAATAGCACCGACCATCTCGAATTAAAATAATGTTAAAAATGACAAGATTCGTATCCCAATTAGTTGCTATGAAGCGCCATCTGCTAGAGGCTGCTCACAAACACTGCTCTTTCTATATTAAAGCTTTTTTATTATTTCTCTACGTATCAACCTCCGTAGATTTTTACGCAACTATATTTCACGCGAAAACTTGCGCCAAGTTTATAAATTTATCTTCCATCAACTTATTTTCATAAATATACCCAAAAAGTGGAATATACCGAAAACATTCGCTATCTTAGAAGAATTATCGTGGAATTATCAGAGTACGCTCCTGTATTAACGATAGAAAATTATAACGGTACTCATACATTGGGAGTATCTATACTATACCTATGCCAAGTATAGTAGCAGAATTGTAACAACCAGCTTATAAATCTGATTTGTATGTTTGCGTATAGAATAGTTCACATCAAAGACGTAGTTTACGTTTCATCAAAGTTTTGAATAATAACATTCAAAATAAACAATATTGTTGATATCAGACAAATTTAAGACTAAAATCTGGCAATTGTATTTTTCTGAGGTCAATAAAATTCAATTTAAGGAATAGTATTTATTTATTATCTACTACCTCTGGTAGTAGGAGAATGGATACTCAAGATGCTCTCTAGTAGAGCAATAAGTATCAATGTTGAAGACATCACAGTAAGAGGACTGGTCATGAGGGGATGTCCACAAGGAGGAGTCTTATCACCCCTTCTGTGGAAAATAGTCCTAGACACCCTGATTAATCACCTCAACAACAATGGATTCTACACAATTGCATACGCAGATGACATAGTTATCTTGCAGACTGACAAATTTGTGAACACACTGTGCGACAGAGTGCAGGATGGGCTTAAATTAATTGAAAAATGGTGTAAGGAACACTCACTGTCGATCAATCTCAGAAAGACTGAGATGGTCCTTTTCACCAGGAAAAGAAGTTTATCGGGTTTGAAACCTCCCGAAATCTTCAAAATCAAACTAAACTTTTCGGAAGAGGTGAAATACCTTGGTATTACCCTCGACAGGAAACTAACATGGAACTCTCATCTACACAACAGAGCAAAAAGAGCATATGTGGCTTATGAGCAGTGTCGGAGGACAGTGGGACGCACATGGGGTATGTCACCCCGTGTGGTCACCTGGATCTACACTGCAATAATAAGACCCATGTTAACGTATGGAGCAATTGCATGGGGACCGAAAGCTCTACAAGCAACGGCCATCCAAAAATTATATTAAATACAGCGAATGGCTTGTCTGAACATCACAGGAGCCATGAGAACAACACCAACCGCAGCAATGGAACTAATTACTGGTCTGACCCCTCTGGACCTGCACGTCAAGGAGGTTGCGTTAATGGCCATGGTACGATTGCGCACGGCTGGTGTAAACCCCGAAAAAGGAGTGGGCCAATTGAGGTTGAGCCTATGGCAGGAAGCGCTCACTGCGCTACCTCTGCTGCAGGCAGCCAACGATGCAATTGAACCCAGGTTTCTGTTTAACAAACCCTACAAAATTCAAATAAAACAGAACACAGAACCAGACGCTGCAAATGCAATACGCATTTATACAGATGGTTCAAAAATGAAAGAAGGCTCAGGATGTGGAGTTTACTCGAGAGCACTGAGCCTAAAGATTAAGTGGGGAATGGGAAACAATACCAGCGTGGTTCAAACGGAACTGGCTGATATCTCAATTGCCACAAAAGAACTAACCAGAAGAGGAATTTCTGGAAAAAACATAACAATCTGCACTGATAGTAGACAAGCCCTATTAGCCCTGAACAGACAACGTGTTATATCGAGGCTAGTACTAGAGTGCCACCAAGATTTAGCTGACGCCTCGGCAGATAACAATATTATCCTGAGGTGGGTTAAAGGGCACGACAGGAGTAAAGGAAATCGCATTGCTGATTCTTTAGCCAGGGAAGCCGCTGGACTGAAAATTCTAGGACCCAGTGACACCTACGGCCTAACGACTTCGACAATTGCGGAACTAGCCAAACGTTACACCCATGCTCAATCCCTCAAGAGATGGGATGGAATCAAAGGATGCAGTCTTGCCAGGATCACCCTGGGCGACCCTGGAAAGCTGGCGCCGAAGAAATACTTGGCGATGACCAGGAAAAACCTACGTTTAACAGTAGGATTTCTGACTGGTCACTGTCAACTAAGGAAACACCTCCATACTATGGGGTTAGTGGACACACCTCTATGCAGGATGTGTGAACAGGAAGATGAAACTGTCAGGCATGTCTTATGCGAGTGTCCGGAGTTATCGTCAATAAGAGAGTGTGTGTTCGGTGAGTCTTGGCCTACACCTGCCGATATAAAGGAGATGTCTCC
>CAJUYG010007274.1:0-11091 GCA_910591675.1 Galerucella calmariensis | reverse complement strand
AAATTTACATAAAACAGATATATATTAAGAAAGATTTAAAGCCGAATTAGTATATTTCTAGCACAAGACATATTGACCTTCACCGATAAGCTAAAGATTTCTTATGCAATGTGGCTAGATGTCCGCCGGCCGAACTATGAATTCAAAACTGGAATTCCGCTTTGTGTAAAGTTTTAATGACATAATATCTAGAAATCCGCCAAAAATGTCATAGTTTAAGCAAGCACGGCGGAGTTATTCACCAATAATAATAAATAAATGATTATTAATAACAATTCGCCCAACAGCGGACAACTCAACTCACCTTGTAAGTCTGACATCAAACGGAACACGGTAATTCTTGAAAAAATCAGCTTTAGTCCGTCAATAAACACCATAACCTCAAATAATCTGGTTGTGTCTAAGGTTACGACTTAGCCATTGCGTGGAGTAGTAGAACTAGCCTATTGACGACGAGAGAAAACCTTTCCAAAATTAAAAGACTAGCCTGTATATGCATTACAGGAGCATTACATGCCCAACGGCAGCCATGGAAGTGATTCTCAACCTCACCCCCCCTCTACATAATAATATGGTGGTGGAAAGTGTTGCAGAAAGAACAAGATACAGACTAAGTAGAGAGGGAATAAAGAAACCACCTCCTCACTTCTTAGAAATCAGAAAGTATAACTTTTCAAAGAAATTCATTACGGAATTATGAAACAAGAAGGAATGGGATCCAAATACCATTACCAGACTTGGAAGGAATGCCATTCAATGGTACACAGACGGCTCAAAAGCAATAGAAGGAACTGGGATAGGAGTAACCGGGCCAGGAACCAAACACTGAAAGCTTGGGAAAAACCCCAAGTATCTTTCAAGCGGAAATCCACGCCATAAGAAAGTGCGCACAGCTCAATATTGATGAAGGATACAGAGGACAAAGGATTATCATAATGTCGGATAGTCAAGCAGCCATTTAGGCACTGAGCTCTTGTGTAATCAGTTCCAAAATGGTGTGGGAATGCCTAGACAAACTCAATGAACTGGGCGAAAATAATATGGATTCCAGGACACACTGGAATAGAAGGAAATGAAATAGCAGATGTACTAGCGAAGAGGAGGACTGAAAAACCTTTCTGGGGGCCTGAACCCTTTTGCGGAATCGGCCCCAATGTAATATTGGAAGAAATAGGTAGAACCGGGAAAAAGAGAAGATCTGACCATTGGAAAGATCTGGTAGGGCTTAGACAATCAAATACTCTTCTGGGTGTCTACAACCTGTTGAGATCAAATGAATGCATAAGTCAAAGTAAAACTGAGCGAAGAGTTTTAACAGGGATCCTAACGAGACATTGTCGCCTGAATGAGCGACAAAATAGTGGAGGAAGAAGAATGCAGATTTTGTGGCATGGAAGAAGAAACCTTCATCCACACACTTTCCAACTGCACAGCACTCCAGAATCCTAGAGCGCAGCACCTGGGAGATTACTGGATAGAAGAGGAACATCTACCTAAGTTGAAGCCTGCAGACATCCTAAAATTCCTCCGGGAAATAGGACTAAAGGAACTACTAGTTTCTGAGACTCTCCTCAGAAACTAAGTTGAAGTTTAGGGGGCACAATAGATCTTTTAGGTCTCAGCGAATGTCACCCCAAATATACATAAATACATACAAGGTTACGACTACCGGCTAGAAATTGGTATACATGGTTACCAAAATATATTGCGTCAATTCTAATTATTATTTAATAATATTTATTGAAATACTATTTGTATTGACAAATTGAAGTATATTACAGCAACTAAGTACAAGAACAATCAGATACATTAAGTTCTCCGGGCTTGGCTCCATAATACATCTTTTTACCTTTAGTATAGGCCCACGGCATTCTATGGCTAGTAAAAAATACACCCACATTACCACACTTAGATAAAACGACAGCACCTAAAACATAAAATGGTTCTACACACACACGTCAAACGTCAAAAGCAGCCAATCACTAACCAGCACGCTTACAAAATCTATCCTCAATTTCATTAACACTATTTTGAACTGCTTGTTGGGGGGATTTCCCACATTGCAGCTGACTCACTATATTATAAGCCAGACACAATTTAACAATTGACTCCCCGTGACCTGCGACAGAAACTCCTCCTAATCTATCATCGGCATATATAGCAGAACCGCATTTACTGCTGTCGCTGCTTCTGCCGACCATTCTTCCTGTGAGTCCTCCGGAAGAAGCTCCTGCAGCTATGTGACCGCTTCGATCCATCGCTACTGCTCCTACTGTATCACAACGTGCTATGCTTTCCTATAAAATGTTCGATATGCAAAAAATTACTTTAAGAAGAATAATATGTTCAGCTTACAGACTTCTTGTACATTTCAAGGTCGATTTTAGCCCATTCGGTGATTAATTGACAGTTTGGCACTCTGGGCATACCGCAATCGTTTGCAAATCGGTTGGCACCTTCTCCACCTAATAGAACATGAGGTGTTTTTTCCATTACCATTCGAGCAAGACTAAAATCAACATAAATCTATAATTATCAACATGTAGTTAAGTAAATTGAAAATAATAACAATACACAAGATAGGCAACCTTTTATACGTTTCAAAATCATTTCATACCTAATTGGATGCAGAATTTCTTTAACTATAGTTACACCTCCGGTAGATAAATCATCTCCTGCCATGATGGAAGCATCCATTTCGATATCTCCTTCTTCATTTAGGGATGATCCTCGACCTATGGAAATAGCTTTCTACATCTCTACTCTCTAGAAGTGTACTCTTTAAAACGTTTGAATTTTCAATTACCTGCGTTAAAGACTTCGTCTTCTTCCATATAACAAATAGCGGCTTCTACTGCGTCTAATGCATTTCCACCGCATTGAGTTAGAATTCGGTAACCTATATTACAAGCTTTTCTAACCCCCCTTGTTTTACAAGGAATCATTTCTTCGGGTACATCTTCGGCTCCGCCGTGTATGATCATTATAGGTTCCATTTCGTCGTTTTATTTGATCGAAATGAGACAAAAATTTGTACTTCTATTCATGATGAAAATGTAATCAAAATGTCAAAATGACATTGCTATTAATTTAGGTTATATGTGAGGGATTGATATTGAACTATAAAGTTGGTAGTGCGCTTTTATTTTTACATTTCGATGGTACTGACCACGAAATCAGTCTTTATAGTTCTGTGGTTTCAGCCAAAGTTAACGATACTTGATTTGACATACGCCAATATTCATACATTTCGATGATCCTAGCCACAGAATTAATAGTTAGTTCTGTAGTCGTAGTAAATGAGGTAGAATGAATTTCAGTATGACCAACACAATTCAACAAAGTTACCAGAATAGGTTTTGAAATAAAATACGGTGTTACAAATTCAAGATTTTATTGTTTATTTATATAAAAAAAATTACTTAATCAAAAAATTGAAATTTAAAAAAATTACAATTAAAAATCGATGAAAAAAAATTAACGACTAGATTATATTACAAAAATATATATAAACATTATACTTATAAGAAAAAAAACCTCATTGGATGGAATTATTCTATGTACAAACATTAATGAACCAATTTTGGCAAGAATTCAGTTATATAACAACTATTCACAACAAAGATAAACTTATATATTTAAATATTCAACCTCAATATAAATAATATACTTTCAATATAGAGTAATAAACAATGAAGTGAAACGTCCCTTAAAACAAAACATGCAGTATATATTTCTTTGCCATTCCATTTAGAAAGTGCGTCGGTTCTATAAAACTTCACTATCTTGTGCATATTCAACTTCGACGACAAACTGAATTCCTAACAAAGTACTAAAATATTTTCGTTAGAACTGTTGGCAACAGTGGCAAATCGTTTAGTAAATACTTGGATGGTGGCCATTTTATTGTGCAAAGTAGATCGACAGTGCTATTCAGACCGAGAGTTTAGAATGCTTCAATCTCAAGAAAATATGTTTTTGTTTGAAAACTTGCAGGTAATTATAAAAGTCAGAGTGCAATAAAAAATGTAACATATATGAAGGTCATTTGAGCACTCCTAGAGGTGAGTATGACGTCTACTAGCCTAGAATTAGGTTGGCAGCAGTTGCCAGAGCGAACTTGAGCTGTCAAAAACATCGCCGCCACCGTTATTATTTATATACACCTAAAAATATTTGCTTTTGTAAATCACCCTATCTTTTTCGAAACGTAAAAAGTATTCACAACAAAAAAACACCGAATATCACAACATGTCATGTATATAATTACATAGAGATGCGTAACAGAATTCAAATACACATCGAGCTTTTTTAATTTTCAATGCAAATGTCATTAATGCACAAGCAGTCAAATATAAATTTGTTAAACAATGGCAGTATTCGAGGTGTAGTAAAAATACTAATTTTCACATTCTAGATATCGTAAAAGTTATCCTGCTAACGAAATTTGTGGTACTACCCTCGTAAATTATATTCGTATATTTAAGTCTTGTGTGTTACCCGCGCACGACCAATCAAAAAAAACGCCGCCATATTAAAAAATCAGCCAATCAGAAAATAACGCGCGAAATCAAACGCTTGACAAATAACTGAATTTGAAACGAAAACAGGAGATAAAATCTTTATTTAACAATAAAGGCACTCACTTAATGTTCCAATGTTCAGAGTTCACAATTTATTACAAAAATGAACGATTACAACAAGTGAGATTTGGTTGTGTAGGTTATAGTTATGACAGTCATTCAAAACATTAAACATATGATTGGCAATATGGCGGCTTTTTGGAAGGCGCGCAGAACATGACGAAAATTTGTCTTCCGTAGGAGCACACCTTTTTCTCTATTACACCATGTATTTAAGTACGAGAATGTGAAAAATGTTATATTGTTCAAACGCTTTTGATTTCTTTATATAAAAAAAGAAGAAATTAAAGGTACCTACATAATTCAACAGTCAAATTTATTGAGTATATAAATGTCAAACGGATTGTACTTTTTTTAAAAATTATCAACATGCTTCAAGTTGAATTTTCCACACTATAACGAGATTAATTATTATTTGTTACACTAAATTATTAATGAGTAGTCAAAATGACACAAGCATACATCGTACAATCCGTTTCAATTTTTTTCAAGTAACTATATATATATAATTTAAGAAAAAAGTAAAAATATAAAAAAGTCAGACCCTTTTTATTAAAGCTGTTCGTTAATATTTTGTGCGATGACGTTATCCGTTTCCTTATGTCATTCGGTCATTTCGTCCATGCGACACCTAACGGCCATCTCTACAACTTCGAGACTCGGATAATCTAATTCTTTAACCAAACACAAAACTGCAGACAAAATATTCGAATTCTGAAAAAAATTAATGAAAAAAAAATAGAACACGAAGAAAAACACAAGTATCTAGGAATTCGGATAGATAGGGAAGAGGAATACCTAAAAAGACATGGACTCTTAATAAAGATAGATGACCTTGAAGAAGAAAAAGAAAACACCCTACTCCTATGAATAGATGGTATGTATGTACTTACCCTCGTAACTGGCCTTCTCGTATAATGAGATCTGTGAGCTGCTGGACATGTATACCTTTCTTTCGGTCGTTCTGTTTTATCAGATGGTACATGGGTTACGCAATATTCACTACCCGAATGGTAGCCATATTTTTCACCATTACCATTGGAATATTCCTAATACAAAATGGTTGTTTGAATAAAAAAAAGTGGATATACAACATGATCCATGCAACTGTCAGAATTGTACAAGTAGAAATGTGAAGTGCACTATCGTTTTATAATCACAGAATACCACATTTAAAGAGAACCGAGACTATTTGACAGTTACATAAGAATTACATTAACATGCATCAGAGTTGCTCGGAGCTGCACCATGACATGAAGAGGAACGATATGTTTGTTTGATTAAGAAAAAGTAGATTTACAACTAATAAAGTAAACATGATGCATGCAACTGTCAACTGAATACCTATTTTCAACTGTGTACCAACGTTTATTATTGTTATTTTATATTCTAGTTACCAAATTATTTGAAAAACACAAAAACATAAGTATAAAATGTATCCTATCGTCATTTTAAAATTCAATCCTACTTAATGGTATGCAACCCACAGTGCTCTTTCGTTTTATAACCACAGAGTACCACATTTAAAGAGAAGCGACACTATTTGACAGTTACATAAGAATTACATTAACGTGCACCAGAGTTGCTCGGAGCTGCACCATGACATGAAGATAAATGATATGTTGGTTTGAATAAAAAAAAGTAGATATACAACTAATAAAGTAAACGTGATGAATGCAACACTAGTTATGTCAGATGTCAGTGGAAAAATTAATTAGAAGAATAGAGTTACAACTAACTAGAAATGCTACAAAAATCTAATCCAAAATGGACATACACAATTAAACGAATATCAACAAAAATAAATATAACTGACATTTGACATAGCTAGTGACAGAATAACAGAAATGAAATGGTGACTTGCCAAAAGTTCCTACAATTATTGGCCACCGATATGTTGAGTATTCAATAAAAAAACCATTTTTTAATTCCAAAATACACGCTTTGGGGGTTATCTTCATTATTTTAATAAAGCAATATAGGTGTTCGCAATGATAAAAAACAAGCAAAAATCTTAACTGTCATTCTTCTCAGAAAAAAATCACTTTTTGTTGGCCACACTGACCTTAGACTGAACTCCTCTATGACATTAACGTGCACCAGAGTGACTCGGAGCTGCACCATGACATTAAGAGAAATAATATTATGTTTGTCGCTTCTTCTCGAGTGGGGTATTCTGTGGTTAGAGTTAAAAGGTAGTATAAAGGGTGATTCAAAAGTTATATCGACCGAAATAACTATTTTAAATAAAATTTCCTGTATTTATAGCGTGGGTTTTTACCAGTAAATGTCAATAGGATAACAAGAAACATTTTATCATCGATGCTAAGCTACACAATAATCTAGAACTTCCGCCAACATACCTATATATTATTTTAAAACCCACCTTAATACAACTGGCCGATTGACTGTTAACTAACTTTGTTTCGCGATAATTTGTCGTCCCTTCGGTCGTTTCCGCTTCGAACGATGATGTATTAGTAGGTGATGATTTCTGTTAAATAATGAACAATAGAAAAATGTAAGCGATATAAAAAGTGATCTACTAATGTTAATTTAAGAAAAAAACTTACATCGTAATGCCTGGGAGGAGATTCCCTATCGTACCCCGCCGATCTCCTATCGACATATTCTTGTTCCGGGGAATAAGTCCTTCGTGAAACTTCTTGTTTTCTTGGTGAAGCCTGTTGGGAAATTAAAAATACTTGCTTTACCTTGGAACTGTTAACTGGTATTGGAAAATACAGGGTGTTCCATGACGAGTTAAAACTATCTGCATATGGCTTATAACGCACTTGCCCCAAAAATGCTTTTGCCCCACCTGACCCTTCATGAATTTGCCTCATTTATTACCCCTGAATGCATTAAAATCGAAAAAACCGGATGGTTCTATTTAAGAAAATAAAGAAATTTGATATATATGAAGTTAAACTTTAAACACTTTTTATAAACACCCTGTATAAAATGAAAAATTTTTCAACATAGATTCAAATACGTCTGACCTTGCTGAAAGCAACCGAACAGAAACCATTTTCATATCTTTAATGGTATCCTCGTAAAAAAATAATTTACAAGGGTCTGCAACCGTCAAATTTTTTACAAAAAAATTAATAACTGAAAAAATATGCATTTTTCGAAAAAAAATTTCAGACAAAACCATACTAAAATTTTACGTAGATTTCAAAAACGTATTAATATACAGGGTGTTCTATTCAAAATAACAAAGTTTTAGTCGACTTCCGGTAGAACCGGAAGTCTGCCATCTTTGAAAATATTTCAGTTAAAAAGATCGCATCCGAAAACCCAAACGTAGAAATTTTCATGATTTCACTATAAGTACTTCGCCAAATACAGATAGTTTTAATTCGTCGTGGGACGCCCTGTATAATCTACAGGGGGGCTAACATAAGAATTGAGGTGAATAAAATTGTTACGGCGATTCTTACCGTCCTGGGCGGTGAAAACCCTCGGCTACCTTCGGAAGCGTCTTCACCAGGATACATTTCTTCGCTGCCTTCGATGTCTTCATAATCAGAGGGTTGTTGAACTCTGCTCTAGATGAATTGTTAATTGTTAAAAATGGATTTATGTCATTAGAATGTGTCAGTGTATAAAAAAGCTTTGAAAACCCAAAATTACCTCGTCTCTTCTACGCGGACTTATATGCGGAGGACTTCCTTCGTTTTCGGAATATTGGTCCCTCGACGAGGACCTTTGTATAGGTAACGCCGTTTGTATGTATTCTTCCTCGCTTTCGTCCTGACTGTCTTCGGGATGAATGAGAGTTTTGCCACTTCGCTGTGCATCACGATTTTCTTCTGGTGTTATTTGAACGTTGTCAAGTTTTTGCAGTTGTGGTAATGCTCGTATCACTGCCAATCGATATCTGTAAATAAAAAAAAACACGTTTTAATCGAAATTTAAATGTGACCCGAGCACATACCCTTCACTATTGGCACATGGATTTTCACCCAACCATAAATTTTTCAAATTCGGTAGGCACTGCAGGTACATAACTTGATTAACTTCCCTGATGTCATTTTGGCGTATGTAAAGTTCTTCTAAGCGTTGGCAAAATTGAAAGTCCGCCAAAGTATTGATTTTATTAATACTGAAACAAAAACAATAATAAATTCATTTTCCGTCGACCGTGTATTAACATTATGCTATTAACGTTCTCAAAATTGGACAAAATCATACATTGATGACCCACATTAATGCATGATATACATTATTAATCAACGACTTCTCTGTAGGCAACCCAACGCACATTGCCTACATTGACATTTACCTGTGGTGAAGGCAACCAAACATACATTTTAGTATCATTATTCATTTTTGACAATGACAAATGAATATTTTCATTTTTTAAATATTGAGAAGTACGAATGGAACGGAAAAGCTTTGAAACTAACACGAGAATTAATATTAATATTAACGCACTCGCTCTGCTCGTGCGTTAAATTATCTGGATTGTTAATGGCCCTCATTAATACACTTGTTGGTTAAATAATCATTAATCGATTGTGTAAATTTTTCTTCGAATAACGTCAGTGAGTAGAATCGCAAAAGCGTAGGTATATTAAATATAGGTATAAGCTCGCGAGATAAATAAATTCTCGACCTTGACGGGATATACGTGCACGCGAGCCATATAGGGTGTATACACCAGCCCACCTACATGACTCACTTTTTTTTAATTTGAATTAATATTTTTGTAGACCTGAACAAGTTCCAAAAAAATGTAAATATTGCACTATATATTTTTTTAAATGACTTCAAAGTGACTTAAAATTTATAAATCGGTTATGTAACAATACAAATCAATCAGGCAGGGAAAAATTAGGTATAGTTGATGAATAATTTTTGAAAATGTAATTCACAAATATATAATGATATATAGGAGGGGGCTCGGGGATATAGACCCCCCAAGGCTCTGAAATCAATGGGCCTTTTCAGTAGATGCTTAAATCTTGAAACAAATATTTTATATGAAAGCTTACTGATAATTTTTCACTTTGTGCAGCTTTGATTCGAATATAAATGTCACAAAGCTGAATAAAAAGTTAAACAAATATTAGGGTAATTTGAACACGCGTTTGACCTTGGGCCAAGTGACGTCATAAGGTCTGGAGTTATGTTGGCAGTATTTGTCAGAATGGCTGGCCAAATGCTGCTACGGTTACGGCCGAGGCCAAAATATCTAAGGAAGAAGCAAAAGTTCCTCGTTTTGGTCAACTACTTTTGAGCTTTCGCTTTATTTGGAACCATGATTTTCGTCTGTTTTCATCTCGAGGAACGTAAATGAATATTTTGCTTGGACAATTTATATTGTTATTTTAACAAAAACAAATAATCCAAAATTAAAGAGAATTCAATTTCGATGTTACATGAGATCAAAAACCAGGAAAGCAAACTTTACAAATCCTATGGAATCAACGGTCTGTCTTTTTCAAGGTCGTAGGCTCTTTGACGTCACGAGGGATGAAGGAGTGACGTCACGTTCAAACCGCGCGCTGCTCTCCGTACTTTTGATATTTTTTTTAGGATAGAAATCAAGCTCCAAAAAAAAATAAAAAAATAAGGGGACATTTTTTCATAAAATACTTTAATTTAAACCAATAAAAAAAATTACTGAAAAGGTCCATTGTCTAAATATGATCCAAGACGTTTGTCGAAGTCCGTTCAAGGCCTGGCCTATTTAATTCTACCTGCACTTCCTTTATTAGGTAAGGCTACTTAATAGGTAAATGTTTATTTTGGATTATGTCATTTAATAATATTGAAGAAAACAAAACTAGGTAAAAGTAAAAGTAGGTACAATTTTTAGTTTTGATCGTATAGAAGCAAAATTGTGATTTTAAAAGATATTATACAGTGCTTTAATTATTAATAAATAAACAATTGTCAAACAGAAAACATTTATACAGTGCTATACAAAAGTCCCCTCCCCCCTCGTATCTTTTGAACGGCTACAATGAATTCGGCCATCTGGAAATAACATTTCAACAAGATGGTGCTCCTGCACATTATTATGGTGCAGTAAGACGTTACCTGGATGAAGAATATCAAGGTAGATGGATCGGCCGGCGAGGTCCTCTATAGAATGGCCACCTCGGTCACCAAATCTGACACCATTAGATTTTTTTCTAGGGAGGTACCTGAAATCCAAGGTTTATACTACGGCACCAGATAGCATTGGCGTTTTGAAAGAAAGAATTATTGAAGAATGCAATGAAATTTCAGTTAAACATTCGAACGAGTACGACAGGAGTTTACTAATAGGATGTATTACTTTCAGGAAGTAGACGGAGCACATTTCGAACACTTGCTATAAGAATCCATTGTTGATATTTGATAAATTAAATTTTAAAAAATAATTTCAATAATTTTGGTATTTATTTAATTTATCCGTCAAAATTAGTTAAAACCCAAACAAAATTAATAT
>CAJUYG010007273.1:0-10438 GCA_910591675.1 Galerucella calmariensis | reverse complement strand
GAAAAGGAAAAGGAAAAGGAAAAGGAAAAGGAAAAGGAAAAGGAAAATGAGAAGGAGAAGGAGAAGGAGAAGGAGAAGGAGAAGGAGAAGGAGAAGGAGAAGGAGAAGGAGAAGGAGAAGGAGAAGGAGAAGGAGAAGGAGAAGGAGAAGGAGAAGGAGAAGGAGAAGGAGAAGGAGAAGGAGAAGGAGGAAAAGGAAAAGGATTTACATTGTTGTTACCTACTGTTATAATTTGATTGTTTTCCAAAATTGATCTTTACTAAATTTTCACATACGTCGTTAATAGTATATTATGATATTAGGAAAATGAGCGATACTTAATTTATGAGCTCATTTGAGGCTCGATTGTATGGAAGTCAATTTGAGCATCTTATAATAGTATATTAAGTACCAAGTGTCAAAAAACGTTACTTTAGTCACGAGTTTTCTGAGTGACTAAAGATGTTTTTGAGACAAGGTGCTTCTTTTACTTCTTATATGCCCACAGGAAAAAAAACATAATTATATTATATTATTTTAATTATATTCCCAAAATGGAAGACAATGACTGCAGGGTCATTGAAAAGTCAAATGACACAGAGCTACAAAATTATCACGGAACAGTAAATATAAATTACAAAAGATACACTTGATGTGATGTTTAAGGAACAAAAGAAAAATGAGATGTGGCTTTTCGCACAAAGTTACGTTTTGCGAATGTCAAACCCGTGTTTTAGATGCGGTTTTAGTGACAGAAGTAGAAAAAATAATTTAGTATTGTTTTGTTGATTTGTTACGAATTAACATGTTACTATTAGTAAACTGTAATTATCCGTAACTCCCAACTGATTGACTTTTCACTTATATATTACACATTTTTGTAAACCTCTTGAAATTATAACGTCTACATGTGAGGAAAAAGTCGTCCCCCTTTATATGATTTTTGACGTGTTTTTTTATTTTTTTTCATAAAAGTAACGCCTTTATAATTATGTTGAGTGGAAAGTGTTTTCATTGAAATACTCTGATTTTCACAGCTTGCACTGCACATTTTAGGAGTCTAGGATAATTTCACTATACGTATGAACAGACTTTATTTACTTTTTCAATTTCTTAATGGCTATTTTCCTAACGAGGTGATATTCTTTTCAAGTTGATTTACCAACTAATTTATATTTTTATTATATGTTTTGTCACACTTAAAAACATTTAATCATTTAAAAACTTGTAATTAAATTTCAATTTGTCCAACAGTTGTAGAGTTAATTACGAGTATTTTTGTATTAATGAATGTTTTTAAAAATGATTATTTTTAATAATGGAAATAAATATTCTTCCCATCAGTTTATTTTTATTCGCATAACCTAAAAATGATTCAATAATAAGCTGTACGTATTATCAAAAGGAAATGTGATAAATATTATATATAACACAAATTGATAAACAAATTCCCCTGATAAATAATAATATATTTTTGTTAATTCAAGGTAATGCTCCAATACGAACTTTGAACTGTCAATAATATGTTTGATGATCAAATTTACATTGTGCAATTTTTTTTCTAACTAAATCTGATAAAAGTGACGCCAATCAACTTAATTTCAAAACAATAGTACTCAGGTAAACACCATGTTGCTAATCGTTAGTCTACATCAATTTCCAATTTTTTTAAATTAAATACAGCTTGGAAAATTTTTAAGATGTCTAGTGTAATATGATCCCCAGTAGAAATTGATGGGAATTCTTCAAGCCTTTCATTTTCATATTTATTATATAAATACTTTTTTTATACATCCTGTCCTTCGCAAATTTTCTTTAAGCATAATTATAATAAAAATAGAGAAAAATATCTTTCTACCTTGAAGAGAGCTGCCATTGCTTATAGCTTCTATTTTAATAATTTTTAATGATCGGAATGCTTGTACATTTTCTGCAGCTCTTAAATGTGTGTATGGGATTATAGAGATTTGAAATTACACACAAAAGTACTATTTTTTTATTTTATTTTCTAATTTTACATGAAATTTTAGATCAAATTTGTGCGCAATGTCCTATATCAAAAATGAAGTATTTCCGAGATATTTCGATTTTTCTCAAAATTTTGGAAAAATCCTGGTCCACATTGTATAACGATTTCCCTATCAATAACGAAGCTAATGACATGAAATTGTCACTAAATTGTCGCTCTGCACATCATATAGTCTAAATTTATAAAAAAAAGTATTATTACAGTTTCCTGTAATATTGTCATATTTAATAAAGCCCAGTTATCAATAGCTTGTGTACCACAGTGATAAACAAATCTCCCTCTTCTCGATTAACTTCACACAGTACTGACTGCTTTTCAATCCTACCTGAAAGAAAATACTAACCTCAATCTTCGAATCAAATCCGCAGATGAATTGGACAGTGCATCTCAATATTTCACTAAACTAGTGCAAAAAGCTGCCTGGCTATCTACGCCACAAAACAAATATAATCCGACGACTACCGTTAACACGCCTCTCCACATTCGTCAGCTTATTGCTGAAAAACGCAGGGCAAGAAGAATCTGGCAAAGATCTAGAAACGTTATAGACCAGCATATTTACAACAGATCAAATAGGCAACTAAAATCAGCAATCAGAGACGTGAACAGCTTTGAGCAATTCGTCTCAAACCTCTCACCAAATGACCAGACACTATGGAGGACAACGAAGAAACTCAAGCGGCCGTATACCATCGTACCTCCCATTCGTAAACCAAACGGCGAATGAAAAAAAAAGCGGAAACCTACTACGCTGCACATCTAACCAACGATTTCCAAACGGAGCCGGAAGATCCTGATGATGAAGTGGAAGAGCTCATCAATGCACCCTGCCAAATGTCTCTTCCTATCAAAAGCGAAAGATCAGCGAATCAGAAGTGAAGAGCGAAATATGTAAACTCAATGTAAGAAAAGCTCCAAGATACGACCTATTCACCGGCCAAATACTAAAACAACTCCATCGTAAGGCTGTTACTCTCCTCACTATAATTTTCAATCGAAAGTTAAGTTTATCCTACTTTCCCATAGTTTGGGAATTTGCTGTAATCATCATGATACGCAAGCCAGGAAAACCATACAACGAAACTACATCCTATAGACCCATCAGCTTTCTTCCAACAATAAGCAAAGTCTTCGAAAGATTAGTACTGCAGAGAATTCACACAGACCATAATCTCCAAACACTACTGCCAAAACACCAGTTCGGCTTCCGCGAAGACCATTCAACCACTCAACAAGTCCATCGAATAGTTAACCAAATATCTGCTTGATGCTATATGCTGCTTGAAATATGCTGCTTGAAAAACAATAATTCTTGATTTCGACTGATTAATTTATATTAAGCTATTTTTTTTTTGTATTCTACATTTAATTTATAATGTTAAATGAAATTTTTGTTCATATTTTGTAACCCTTGAAGGTTAAGAGTTAAAGAGTAGCTTCTAGCTAATCTTCGCCTTCTTGGGGCAAATGTGTTGTACATTTGTTAATAAAGACATTCATTCATTCATTCTTATCACAATGTCTTGAAGAAAAGAAATATTGCAACGCTGTGTTCCTAGATATCTCCCAAGCGTTTAATAAAGTTTGGCATAGAGTCTTGCTCTACAAACTGAAAAATGCATTATCTAGTAAATATTTCCTTCTACTTAAATCTTATCTCGCCGACATTTCTCCGTCAAATTCGATAGCCAGCAGCATATGCCCCATAAAATCTGGAGTTCCACAAGGCAGTGTTCTAGGTCCGCTGCTCTTCCTACTGTATACGTCCGATATACCCGAAACCAACAATACCACAATTGCTTCCTTTGCCGACGATGTGGCGCTACTTTCAGTAGCCGAAGACCCTACAACAGCATCTCAAAATATGCAAAACCACCTCAACTTACTCAATAAATGGTATACACAACGGCGAACTAAAATAAACAAAACAAAATCAGTCCAAGTAACATTTACCACGCGTCACAACACATGCCCACCTGTAAGGATGGATAACGTATGTATACCTACAGCAACAGAGACCAAATATCTTGGCATCCATCTGGACCAACGTCTGACATGGAAAAAACACATAAAAATGAAAAGACAACAGCTTGACATTAAGTTCCGACAAATGTACTGGCTACTAGGTCGACGATCAAAACTCTCTCTCCATAATAAAATCCTGCTTTACAAAACGATGCTTAAACCTATCTGGACTTATGGACTCCATCTATGGGGGTGCGCAAAACCAACGTCGCTCAAAATCATCCAAAGATTCCAGTCAAAGCTGCTAAGGTCGATAGCGGATGCACCATGGTATGTCAGTAATCAAACACTGCATGACGACCTAAAGATTCCTTTTATCAGAGATGAAATCCATCAAGCTACGGCGTCATACAAAGAACGAACTGTACATCATACAAATCAGTTAGTAGAAGAGCTTTTCAACAACGGCCCCACCACAAGAAGACTTGCTAGAACCTGGCCCCCAGACCTGCTTGATAATTAAACGGCAATAGAATAAGGTGAAATATCACTGGATATTTCCCTTTCACGTCAAAAACTTTATCTCTCATTTACTTAATACTCCATAAGGATGTAGATTGTAAATTAAGCGAAATATACAAAAAAAAAATTAATAAAGCGCGTTACCAATAGATATCGCAGAATAATAATTATTCTAACGCTTTATATGTATATTCTAAAGATGAACTTTTTTATACCAGTTACATATTATTTAAAACGGTGCCCAAATAGCACAATCAAGATATTTTGGATTTAATTGAGTTTTAAAACAGTTTTATCAAGTTAAATGAAAATATACTGGTAGGGTTTTAAGGTTACCTTGTAAATTACTAATGTCACTTAACAACTGTATAGCCTTTAATGCTGGTCTTGATGTATCTAATAAGATTACATAGTCTTGAAATACTATTTGCCTTATTATGGATTTAAAAGGGATTGGTTTAAGCAGCTTTAAAACTGCTTTTTTTTATTGTGTTATTTAACGTCGGTCTACTAGTGTTCCAACCAGTGGTAGCGTTCTTTAACGAGCTCAACATCCATGGACTCGGGACCTCGGTTTTACGTCTCCTCTGAAAGACATTATACCTCGTGCTCCTTGGTATAATGCCTGCGAGCTGTGATATGCTACTCACCCTAGTAGTCTAAAGTGTTTCGCTGCAGGCTGTACGGGCCCTATACGATGGTTTTCCCTGTCATGGTCACCCATCCAAGTATTAACCATGTCCGACCTTGCTTGACTGTAATTATCGCAGCAAACGCGTTCCACTACAGTGCTGGGTCGTCGCCCAAAACTGCTCTTAAAATAACTATTAAAACCTTCCTTTAAATCTGTTTTATTGGTAAATAAGACACATTAAAACTATCTCATTCAATTCCACTTCCTCAAATGCTGTGATAGAGATATATTATAACTCCACAGTTTAGATTGAATCATTTTGTTTTTTGCTGAGACTAACTGCACTTCGTGTTGTCAACAGTTCTGGATTTATAAATAGGCCGTATAGGCCTCGGTCTAGGGCGGCAGATTTCAGAGGAAGGTCATTTGATTTCAGAGAAAGTGAAACACTGGTTTTCCCATGGTTTTTTCTACATAGAAGCAGAGATAATGAACACCATAAACTATGATGATGTTATAGATGATTTTGCTATTAAAAAGGCCAGTAAAAAATTGTATACCTTGTTTCTTTTTTACGCTCTCTTTCTTAATGACTAATTCATTCGTTTATTTAAAATAGTTATTTTCCTAACAAGTGCGGAAAGTGATACTTTCCCGCACGCGACTGCAGTTGACCCGAACGACGCGAAGCGGAGTTAGGGCAAGCGGTCAAGGACGGGAAAGACACTTTACACATGAGTTAGGAACATTATTTTTTCTACAACCATATATACGAAAAAGTATACCAGCCCATTTTCCAAAAGTTATTTTATTTCAACATACATATACAAAACTTTAACCAAAAACTATTATCTATAATTATTATAAAGTATAAGTAGATGAGGTTGATGAGGTTGGCATCGGTTGCAGGTCACATAAAGATGACGATGAAGGTGCCATTTGTAGATGAAAGAATTTTATTTGATATATTTTTTTTATATCAAACCCGGGTGGTTTGATAGTTGTTTTATGACACTACTTTAAATAATGTACAGGGTTATATCAAAATATCTCCACTCTTTTATATTTTCAAAAAATAAAAAATGCAACAAAAAGCTAGAAAAGGTGTAGATTTTATTTGATGGACTATTTATTCACCTGTTGTAACAATAGTTATAGCTTCCGAAGTAAAAAACTATCTAATAAGGTCAAAATTTGCATAATGACACTTTCAAAACTGAAATGCGTGCGGGAAAGTGGGTTACAACGCACGGTCGTAGAAAAAATAATTTTCTATTTGTAGTGAAGGAGGAGGCCCCATTACTACAATTATTATTTTAGAAAGGTATGTAGGTACATGGGGCGACGGAAATAAAGTGGCCTAGTCTCATAAAAAATATAAATCCGGCACTGGTTGTCAACAATAAAACCAAATTCATCCTCTCTCCTTGTGTGTCTCAAATAAAACCACGTCATTTTGGTATTAGTATCAGTTTATTACAGAACATTTTAATTTAAAATAGGACTGAAAGCAATTAATAAACCTGAGGAAAATATATTAGCAACTGTTTCACAATCTGTCACAGTCTGAACATCAATTATCATTACACAGAGTTTAGGTGTTTGATACAACGCGCCCTATGGAAATAGGACTGAAGGAAGTACTAGTCTATGGAACTTTCCTTAGGAAAGGAGGCAGAATTATGTCTCAGTGAATATTACTCCAATATACAAGTACATACCACAATGGAAAACATAAGCCTTAAAAATATATTAAATGTAAGTGCATTGGCCATTTAGGAAAAGGAATAAAAATAATATGGCGATTTATTTGTAGGTTATGTTTACTTTAAAGCCGAATTTCATGTATCACAAACCATATTAAGAATAAACAGTTTTTTTCGAGGTTTTTTTATTGGTGAACCATTTTACCTATTTAAAGCACGCCTCAGCGTGTTTAAATCGAACTTTAAATAACTCGCGTGTTTTAAAGTTACCGTGGCAACATCAACAACTCGAGAAACGAAGTCTTAATCTATGGTCTAAATCATGTCTAAATGACAATTTTTTTATTATTGATCTGACAGGAGTAGTTTGTAACGTCAAAACTTTTATTCGAACAATATTTAACAATGTTAAATTTATGAATTTAAATGGAAAGTGCCGTTGGTATTGTTTGAAATATTAATATTTCGATTTTTCAAATCTTAGGAAATGGTATTTAAATTAATACTATTGTCATTCACAGAACTCAATAAGGTTGAACTTCCATCAAAATACAAATTAGTTTATGTTTTTCTCATTTCCATGACAACGCAAGGTATACATCATTTACTTACATCACGAATTCAACCATTTGACATTTGGTTCTTATTTCCATCTATGATTTCCAGTAGTAGTAGTTGTAGTAGTTATAGACCAGTATTTATAATTTCAAAGTGCACCAATAAAAAAAATAGCGTAAAGTATTCGTGGATAACTAATCTTTAAAACACTTGCTCTATTTCGCGCGTGTTTCAAAGACCTTAATATCCACCGTCATTTTATTTTCTCGAAACAGTGGAATCCATGACCAATAGAAATATTCAGGCCTCCGTAAAAAAAGAACAAAACAATTAAATAAGATGGTAATTTCGAAATATTTTACTAAACAAATATCTAATGTAATATGTTAAATAAGTTTTCTTCGTTATTTAAATTGTTTAAAACCGTTTCGTGCTATGGTTCATTCAATAGCCTTTTTGGTGTGCGTCATCGATTGTTAATGTCCTTCAAACACATTACCTAGGAAGAAATGGAAAAAAGGCATGTCTGTGATTAATCCTAATCAAAATATCACAATAATGAACCGTTTAAATGTAGTGCAAACGTTAAAAACCCTAATCTTTGACTCAGTAAATTTGATTAGTTAATGTTTAGATTACGCGCAAGCGCAATCTATCAATCGGGAGCTCAAAATACTATGTAGGCGTTCCTTTCATAGCGGCAATGTGTCTTACGCCTTTTTCTACTGTCACACTGACAGTCATGTCTGTACTTTGTTGTTTACGGTCAATTATTATCTCGATTATTATTTATGAAAAGTGAATATTAATCTTATTGTATATATATTTAAATAATAAAAAAATAGGCATAGATACACGGAAAAACATCAGCATTTTGAAAGTTCTCAAGTATTTTCAGTTAGAAAAAGAAGCTGGTAATTATTAATTCCATAGAATTTTCGAATTTGGCTGAATACGATCCTGATGATTTTATTTATCAAATTTTAGATTAGATATATGTCAAAATAGCAAATAAAATAAACGACATACCCAAAACCCGGATATATCTACGTCACAAACTATGACACACACCAAGAAGGCTATTGAAGGTACTATATAACTAGAGTAATCATCTTCGTTTTTGACAAATTTTTATTCTATTTTGCACCTGTTTAATTACCACCTTCTATTGCAGCAATTATTGTAGAAAACAGTAATCATAAAATAACTGAATGAGGCTAGAACTCTATACAAAAGCATAATGTTTAATATTGAAAAAGGTTATGTCATTGACTTAACCCCTTTCAACATTTAACAGTATTACAGCAGTAACTATAACAATAATTTAGTCACTGATTACAGTATTACAGAATTGGCGGAAAATAATAGAGGCACGCGGTGATGATCCCTTCCAACACCAAACGATGCGTCTAGTTGAAGAACGTATAAAATGCCAAAAAGTGACGTTAGATCATTGGTTCATTTATCGAGGATAGCAAGGAAAATGATTGAAGAAGGTATACAAAAATGGCCGCGTAAATCGAAAAACTGCAACTTTACAAGTAAACTTCTAATACCGGTTGTATAAAATTTGAAGGTCAGCGACAAAAAAGAATATAGTACCTTTTAATGTAAGCATAAAATAGTAGGTAGGTATTTTTAAATCACTTTGTCATGTTTTCTGTACGAACTCCTGGGAAACCCTGTACCTATTTCGCTAACAAAAATACTGTGGTGTGTTATTTTCTAAAAAAAGCCAAAAAGAAATATTTTTCCTAAAAAACTATAGATAGGTATCTCTACAATTTTTTTCAACTTTAAAGACGCTATAATTCTTGAGGCATAAAGGTATACTATCTTAATTACTAAATTTATACACTTTTTCTTTCGATGATACTTTATTATAAATAATAGATGATAATTATTTCATTTACTTACAGAATGCCCATTACGAATATGCTCATTATTGTTCCACTTTCCGCGCATTTTCTCTAAAAATTTTCTATTTATTTCTCAACCGATTAAAATATAAATACACAAACACTTTTTACACGTTCACTCTACACTAAGTTTTCGCATTATTATCACGAGACCATCCAACAAAGATCTATTAACATATATATTACATTACAGACTAAATGACATGAGAAATATTTTGCGTTAGTAAGATACAACAATCGTACTTTTACTTGTTGAAATTTTATGCATGTTGTACCGTAGACGCGTTACACTCAACTGGATTTCCGATATTATTGCTAGATCCTCGGAATTCAAACTTTTACTGATAACCTAATGAGGGTTACCTTGTGTGGGTAACGTAAACGTTTAACTGGCTTTGACAAGATATAATAAGTAATTAATATAAATACGATTTAAAGTGAGTAGAATCATATTTTTTTTAATGCGCGAGGATTATTGTTAAATTGATTTATTTGCTGTTTTTATCGCAAACAGGATATTCAGATTCGTAGTGGATTTAGTGTCAACAATTAAAATAGATTTATAGTCCGGGGAAGTGAGGATATACAATGAAAAAGATTTCCACCAGAGATTTTACTTTTTTGAACGAAAGTATACCTATGTTGTATAAGGGTTGGGCTGATTAAAATCAAGTGATTAAAATCACGATTAAAATCATGATTTAAATAACTTTTTTTCTTTTTTATTCAGAACCAGATAACAACATAATATAAAAGTTTTCTCAAAAATCAGAAGAAGTATCTGCTTAATTCCAAATTCTTGAACTAAACGTAACACCTAAATTTTATTACTGTATATTTTCAGTCTATTCATTTTCGTTATACAATTTAAACAACAACAGGAGTTTCCCGCCTTTTTCTATGCCTAATCTGTTTATAATGTAATGTTTTTCTCAATATCTGATTTAAGGGACGAAATTTTATTTTCGACTTCAGCGGAAATGTCATTTTTCATTGACAAAATATTGGCAGAAATATCGTCCTTCATAGTAGAGACCTTCTCGTCCATATTAGCAGAAATATCGTCCTTCATCGTAGAAATCTTCTCGTCCATGGAGGAAATGTTAGCAGAAATATCGTCCTTCAT
>CAJUYG010007272.1:0-11091 GCA_910591675.1 Galerucella calmariensis | reverse complement strand
TGTGAGCCTACACACTCACCCTCCCCACTCTACAGATACAGATACAGCTATTTGCCAAGCCTTCCTTGCTTTTTTATTACTAGGTAGGATTATAAAAAGCTTATTGGAGGAATTTTTTGATAAATTTGTACACTGCGGTAGAACATACGTTTTATAAGATGCTTTATTTTCAATAATCGCAATATAACTCGGAAACGAAGATCATTTATCCAGAAATAAGTAAGTGCTGACTGTAAAAGAGCAGCGGCAGTCGTTGAGAGCCTATGCCGTACCGTGGTATGACGTCACGCGCCGTCACGCCCCGTTTAACGAAAACCTGTATCGTAATTAAAAATCTGTATCGTAATGGGTATCATTATGAAACTGATTATGGGCATATAAGTGCATTGTTATAACACGGGTGTAGAAAAATTTTTATTTTTATTTTCTGGGTAATTATTTATTCATTGGGCTACTTTCGAATTATGATGAAATTGAATTTCTTTCAACGGGGACCATTTGAGAATTATATATTGAAAACTTGTTGTCGTAGCTATAATAACGAGATGTCACTGATATTGTTTTTCTTGCCTCAAACTTCTGTTGTTGTTTCATTCGATTATTTTCTATCCATTTTACCATTTTTTTTTTTATTTAACTAATTATCTACTCACAACTTCCCTGAAGGAATTAAAATTATCCTATTTTGAACTAACTTTTTGAGCATCATGAAAAAGTTCAACCTATAAGAAATGACATAATTCATGAACATAATACAGGAAGAGGTAATGATTTGATATTACCCTATTCCAGGCTGACTAATGGACAGAAAACATCTTCTACAATCATACAGATTGGCTGTTAGGAAATAGTTACTAACATGTTTTTAGGTCAAAACTTTTTAAGTGCCCAGATGAAAATGCATTTTATTCTGTAGGAGAATCTCTGCAGATTTCTTCTTAATTTTCATTACATTGATTTTATTTTCAAATTTATGTGTAAAATGAAACTAAAGTATTTTTGGGGTATTCTACTACATTTTTTTACAAGTCTTTTAAAAGGGGTTTTTTGTGTGTAGCCTCAAAATGTGAAGCTGTCTCATTTGATATATGAATAAGGAATTTATTATTATTATTATCCTCTAAAGTGTACACTTGCAAATTGGATTGGGCTCAGCAGTTACATATTTGAAATTTACGGACAGTGGGAAAAGTATGCCTTCTGAAGATCGATGTATGTGTTTTTGCGAAGATTCAGTTTGGCAAGGCTCTCTTGTAGAGTTTTGGGAATTAGTCCCGTAGATGAAACGATGACTGGTACCACCTCTACTTTCTCTGCTTGCCACATCAATCTTATCTCAATTGTAAGATCGGTGTATATTACAATAACATCCACTAGAAGAACCAAGTTACCTATCGTAGTTTAGTCTAAAATCAGCATTCTCTAGAACTGACTGCAGATGGTACTTGTAATAAGGCGTGTAGGTGTTAACTAATCCAAATTTTTTGGCCCACTTCTGATGGATGATGTTGCAAATTTGATTGTGTCTGCGTAGGTAATCAATGTTAGCTATGGCTGAACATCCCGACGTTATGTGTTGTATCGTCTCTGTTGTTTGTTGACAGCTTCTGCAGTTGTCCGACACGATGTATGGAAATTTCTTATGATTGTTGGTATTCATTACTTGGTCTTGATTTGCCATCATAAATCCATTTCTGGAAATAATGTTCCATCAGAGAGCCACTTATTGAATGCTTCCTTGTCGATATATAAGTTTGATTGAGGTCGTGATGATGTCGACCATGAAGAGCTTTTGGGCCCACTCCACATGTTTGTTAGACTCTGTAACGATTCCAAGCTTCTTATCAGGGTTTGCGATATCTAAGGAAGAATAATTTTATCTATTTTTGCGACCAGCTCATGCAATTTAGATGCTTGAGCTTTGCAAATAAAGAATTCTTGAAATTTAGATATTTGCTTGTGATGTAAATTAACTATGTCAGGTAAAGCTCTTTTTTATTCGGTTATTTAAGGTCGGTCTATTTCTGCGACTGAACTCACCAACGCCGGGAGCACTCTTCCCCTAACCGGAAATTTTTGGCGAACCCACTAGTGTTCCAACCAGTGGTAGCGCTCTTTAACGAACCATGGATTCGGGATCTCGGTTTACGTCTCCTCCGAAAGACGGCATATCTACTTTATACCTCGTGCTCATTGCGGTATAATGCCTGCGAGCTGTGATATGCTACTCCGCTGCCCTACTACGGGCCTTATACGATGGTTTTCTCTGGCATGGTCACCCATCCAAGTACTAACCAAGTTCGGCACTGCTTGACTGTAATTATCGCATCAAAGGCGTTCCATTACAGTGCTGGATCGTCCGTTAGAGCTCTCCCTTCGTCTCTTTTCTCAATAGTGTTGTCCTAATTATAATAATACTAATAATTATTATAATTATGAATTTGCTCTAGCGCCGTTATTCGGAGTATTCTTCTTCCTTCCATCATTTACTTCCTAATCACCGCTTTGGATATACTGCCTCAAGCGTCTTTAAGTTATTTTCACTTATTTTCTTTTTCCCTTGTTATTCAAAGTTGGTCTATTTCTGCGACTAGTGTACCAACCAGTGGTAGGGATCTATCGCACATTTAACGTTTTCTTTACTGAGATTGATGTATTTGTGCGGTATCAATGATTTCCCCAGTCCAGAATTAAGCTCTCAGAGCTTGTGGACGGATGATATCTACCTTATACTGATGAGGCGCAAATAAGCCGAAACCGGTCTATGAGTGATATTGTCCTTTCGAATTTCAAACTAAAATGGTTGGTTTTGGTTCTATCTTGCAGATATACCAACCCCGTTTAACTTTGAAGTGTAATTAAATGTCCTTCATGGCATATAGCCAGGGAAGTATAGTTGTTGCTTCTTATTGAACCGTCTTCGTTCTTTGTTTACCTTTGACATCTGATTAAAATGATGTTTGACCAAGTCCATCTTCCATATCGCAAGAATATTTATGACCTGACTTGGTTGTTTAATAATTTTATAATAGAGCACGGTATTATTTTTTTCGGTTAATATCAAATTGAGATATTTTATGTAAATATTACTTGGCTGATCTTCTAAAACGTGCCACCCTATATGTATTTTTGATGCTTCCGTCTAATAGGTAGAAGTCATTGTTCGAATACTACAGGATTTTTAGGAAGAGGGTGATATTGGATTTTGCCTTATTTTATGACGTAATTATAAGAGTATTAGTCATGGGTTGGTGGCCTCGGAGAACTGCAACTTTTTGTTTGCACTGATATCATAGACTATTATATCCATGTACATCGCGCATTTACACTGGTTGCTTGAAATAAATAATAGACGTGTTTATTATATTTAAGTTTCCCACTATACTATAGGTGCGTCCTTTTTTACTGAGATCTTCATTAATAATTCTAGATGACATCAGGAATGTGCGTGTTCTTTTTCACTTACTATTCCATCTCCATCATCTGCTTTTTAACCTCACTTTACATCAACTCACTACGTACGATTTTCCCCCTTTATTAAATTGTTCTTTCCTAGTGGTTAAAATTAACTACAAGAGCATTAGAAATCCACCATACCTATGATAAATAAATTATTGTGAGTAATAGAAAATCCCAGCAGGATTCCAAAACGACTTATTGGCTATCAGGAACTGAAATTTAAAATGATATTATGATGGTACCAGCACTTTTTCCCTGTAATTTTAGCTATTGAATGGAGCAGGTATGTATATATAGATCACAAACCGATAAGTGCTTGATATAAGTGAGGGTGGCAAGGGTAGCAATCGCAAAAAGGGCACATCATTACCCTGAATGGTGAATAGGGGCGTTACCGAGTAGAACTCTTCAAATTTCTTTTCACAGGTTGCTCTTTGGATACAGGTTATACTATTCGAAATCGTGTCAGTGTTTCCTTCGCTGTTATTAAGTGTAAACTTTTATAAACCAATTCACTTAAGGAAAAAAAAATGTGAATATAAAATTTTTACGTATACAGGGTATTTTTCAATAGATAACTGCTTGATAGTATAAGTTGAGTGTGGAAAAATTATATTATTTGTTTGGAGAAATATTTCACTCACTTTTTGATGAATGAGCTGAAAGCCTTTTCCAGAAAAACTGAAAGAAGCAAGCATTCCTCATAATCAATATGTTCACGCTTAGGCGGTCTATTCTCAAACAATGACATTTTTTGTCACCTGTGAGATTATACTTTGGTCTCAGAATTTTAGTTTGTAGTAAACATTCAACTCCGGAAGTGTTTAAAACTAAGTATGTGGCGTCCCCGGGCAAAAAAGTGCAACAAAGTACCAGATAACAACAGTAGAAAACGAGAAATTCATGGGTATTTGTTAAAAGATTAGCTGTAATTTGAAAAATCGTGCAAAAAATCTGATCTCTTACAAGTTTTAGCTGCGTTCAATATCGAAAAAGAATGTGTTTGTGATACTATCGCTAAAAATATAGGCCACATAGTATTACGGCTTCCCCTAAATAATTGCATATTCAACCCTATATAGAACACATCTTGCATCAGCTGAAATCCAGAGTTAGATCTGATACCCACATCAAGTGTTATTCAGTTAATTATAAACGTCTTATTGATAGCAGGAAAAATTCGATTCAGCATATTATTAAGGTTGAAGATACCTACTGAAATGCTAATGTCACTGTAGTACAGCTTTAAAGAAAAGTGAATGAGCAAGCACAATACAAAACTAAACTAAACGTCACAGATGAAATAAACTATATCTAATAAAGTAAACAGGAATTACGCAGGTCGTGCCTCTAATACAGCAATGTCCATGAACCAAATGACCTTTTTGGTACTGGGAGCCAACTTACATATTATTGGCAGGCGTCGAATCCTATATATTTATTTCAAATCATTATTTCAGTGAAATGTTTTGCTTTTGTCTCCACTTTTCCGTCTTAATTAATTTTATCCATATATTATTATTATTTACATTAAATTTAGTTAAATATATAAGCTTTTTCAATAATTAATCAACCACTATATGGTCCAAATTCGGCTATTTTGAAGCGTTGTTTACAAAACCTAATTTATACTATTTTTAAACGTTTATTACACTTCGCTCAACTTATGGAAGTAAAGGTCAAGGAACAGCTTCGATGTCAAGTTCAAGCTGATTACGGGTAGTTGTTGATCTAGATAAAGCGGAACCCCAATAAAGATAACAAAGAGCTGATTTTACATACGATTTCGGTTGTGGTGGAACTCAACAAAATAGATTTTATCAGCATGTACAACAACAAACCGTAATCAATGTCACAATTGGTAGTTTAATCGGAATATTATCAAATACACTCTTCTCAGCACAGTGGCGTTTATTTAAAAAAGATAATGGGATCCGTTGATACATATTTCTGTGTAATTGATACATTTGGAAAATGCTATTCTAGTTATATGCTGTTAATTATTACTGTTCAGCTGGTGATTGACCAAAGACTGGTGGATAATATCTCCGAAGTGCGTTAAGAAGAAATTGTGTCAATATAAGATAGATACTGCACATTTTTGAAGAACAGTAGTTTAGAGATACACCAGAAGAGGAAATTCGACTGTTCTTTCTGCGCAGCTAATGTTTCAAAAACCTGAAGCAGCAAATGTAGAAGCTATAGTTGAGAATAAAAGATTGGCTACAAGGAGAGGAAGGTAGACTGCTCTACTCTACCAACATGCTCAACTATTTCCACATCTGAATTTAGATTTCCTAGAGGAATTCAGTTTTGGAACGTATCAGATGTATTTGTCACCTTCATATTATTATATTCAAGATACATTTTTAAGAGCTGATATTAATGCAGAGAAGAATGATCAGGTCCCACAGATTCATTCAAACACGAACTAGCCTGTTTTTTCGCGGCTTAGATTTTTTTTCGAAGGTTTCGAAGAAACGGTAGCCATCAAGATTGCTTACAATCAGGAATATGAAGACAACTTTGAAGCAATGCCGTCTTCACCATAAGGGCACGCTGGGCCAGTGCCCAGGGCCCCATTCTCTAAGGGGGCCCCAAAGAACCGAAAGCCTAGAGAAATCGTAATCGTAATCGTAACTAAAAAACCAGCATCATTCTAATATCATTAATGACATATTATACCACACTGCATTTGATTACCTATGATAAATGGTTATACTTAGTAAAAAATGTTATTTTAATTCGCTTTTTTTACTTTCCAACAAGGATCTAAATTCTTGTATGCCCAAGGGCCCCAGCCTAGTTTAAGACGGCCTTGCTTTGAAGATAACTTCGGTTATTACTGCACTTGCAAACCTGGCGCTAGCGCTGTGGGAGCATGTATCCATGCTGCTGCTGTTATTCCTGTCAATTTCAAAGTGCTGTAAAAAACTAGGGCATTTCTGAACAAACTAATCACGGAATATTGATCAACAGAATTCACTGTATGGTGTCTGAAAATTTCATAAAATTTCACCAAAATGCAAAATCATTAAGGATGCGGGGTCCTTTCCGTAACATTAACGATGCTGTAATGACTTGTAATTTTAAAAATAGTGTTGAATTACATTTCCACCAATTGACAATGTCTCACCCTAGAGTTACGCCGATCTACAACATAGTTACATAAATCCAGGTGTTTATATAAAAGAAGCAACAATTTCGTTTAACAGTAAATCATATATTATACAATAGTGAACAGATAATGAAGCTTTATTCAAATTTGTCGACAATATAACAAACACTGCCTAACGTCATTCATTGGAAACATAACAATCCCTAAGTGCTACCCCTATTCCACTTTACATAGAATTGCAACACTCATCCTTTCCAAAAAAAAACAGTGAATGCATTCATGATGACACGATATCATTAATGATATAACACCTGTTATTTGAGAAGCTCCCACCAGGGCCGTGCTACTGTATTTTCGGATACTAATGAGGGTCAAATAGATATATGACCCCACTGTAACCAGATACTATGCTTAATATTAACAGACATTGGTATAATAACGTACAAACGAAATTTAAAAGTGTTCACATGTAATGTAACTTTCATAATTTAAGTACAATTAGCAATCAAGTAGGTTAGCAGTTGACTAAATATTGCTGTGAATTATTATTGAAGATTCGTCTACGGCTCAATATCTTTCGTTATTTTATAGCAAATCACAACACTCTGCCGGATCAGAAGCGAACCATTTTTTCAATATGGTAGTGCGAGTGGCAACGATACGAAATGGAAAACTCCGGAAAACTTTATAGGTAAAAGTACCAAATGACCGTACTATACTGCTTAGAGTGGATTCTTAATAATAGGCAGATGAGGTTTTCCACGGTTTATGAATTTATTTTATATAAATCTAAATTCGTTCTAAAACCTATTACTCCAGCCCTGTTACTAAAGCTCTATTCTGAATTTTCGCTTATACAGATTATTTTTGTCGAAAAGAGGGTAACATTTTTTTATCTTGTAAATCTTGAAAACATTTACCAAGGTGTGCGGTTAAACGCTACAGGTTTTCAATTATCCATGAATTAATTATACGGGTTATGAGATTGAAAGCGAAGGAACCCTTACACTTACAGATCTATAGGGAAATAAATCAATTTTACAAAGGGTGGTATTGAAATTGAAGCAATACTTTTATTTTTTCAACTGTGCTTGTTTGTAGCGGTTGTGAACGTTAAACGTTTGGGCGGTAATTTCTTGAAAGTGTGTATTTTTAGATTTGTCGATTGTCACGCTTTACGTTACGCAAATGACTGTATAAAAAAATTATTATTCAATCCTGATTCAGTGAACCAAAACGTTACACTAATAACAATTAATGTGTTAATGAATAAAGTACAGTTTGTATAAGTATCTAAAGATCGAATTTATATATTTTTATAATGAATGTACTTAACTGGTAGATCAAATAAACCCAAATATTTGCAAAAAGTGGTAAGTGCATCAAAGGATGCAGTCTTGCCAGGACCACCCTGGGCGACCCTGGGAAGCTGGCGCCGAAGAAATATTTGGCAATATCCAGGAAAATCCTACGTTTAACAGTAGGATTTTTGACTGGCCACTGTCAACTAAGGAAACACCTCCATACTATCGGGCTAGTGGACACACCCCTATGCAGGATGTGTGATCAGGAAGATGAAACTGTCGGGTATGTCTTATGCGAGTGTCTGGAGTTATCGTCAATAAGAGAGTGTGTGTTCGGTGAGTCTTGGCCTACACCTGCCGATATAAAGGAGATGTCTCCCAGTGACCTGTCCACCTTCCTGAGAAGGACAGGATGGACAATGACCTAGGAGGCCAACTCCTCGGGAGGATGTACAATGGATCACATGTGGCCTAAGTGCTGTGAGCCTACACTCACCCTCCCTACTCTCCAGATACAGAAAATAAAATAGCCAAAATGAGCACACAAATACAATGTTCAAAATATCAAATAATGAGCATTTTTTCATATAACATAAGTAATACCATAACTACATCCTAAATCACATTAATACATATAGTACCTACCTATTATTTTGGGTCATGAGCTTTTGAGAAAACTTCCTCAAACCTCAAACGTATAAAAAATATCTTCTTTTTCAACGTATCTATAATAAATATTAATAAACCCTGTGATAAAAGTATCAATGATAGATATAACTAAGAACTTTACAAAAAATGCTAAAGAGTCGATTAAATAAAAATAAATTAATTTAAAAATAGCACCGACCATCTCGAATTAAAATAATGTTAAAAATGACAAGATTCGTATCCCAATTAGTTGCTATGAAGCGCCATCTGCTAGAGGCTGCTCATAAACACTGCTCTTTCTATATTGAAGCTTTTTTATTATTTCTTTACGTATCAACCTCCGTAGATTTTTACGCAACTATATTTCACGCGAAAACTTGCGCCAAGTTTATAAATTTATCTTCCATCAACTTATTTTCATAAATATACCCAAAAAGTGGAATATACCGAAAACATTCGCTACCTTAGAAGAATTATCGTGGAATTATCAGAGTACGCTCCTGTATTAACGATAGAAAATTATAACGGTACTCATACATTGGGAGTATCTATACTATACCTATGCCAAGTATAGTAGCAGAATTGTAACAACCAGCTTATAAATCTGATTCGTATGTTTGCGTATAGAATAGTTCACATCAAAGACGTAGTTTACGTTTCATCAAAGTTTTGAATAATAACATTCAAAATAAACAATATTGTTGATATCAGAAAAATTAAAGACTAAAATCTGGCAATTGTATTTTTCTGAAGTCAATAAAATTCAATTTAAGGAATAGTATTTATTTATTATTTACTACCTCTGGTAGTAGGAGAATGGATACTCAAGATGCTCTCTAGTAGAGCAATAAGTATCAATGTAGAAGACATCACAGTAAGAGGACTGATCATGAGGGGATGTCCACAAGGAGGAGTCTTATCACCCCTTCTGTGGAACATAGTCCTAGACACCCTGATTAATCACCTCAACAACAATGGATTCTACACAATTGCATACGCAGATGACATAGTTATCTTGCAGACTGGCAAATTTGTGAACACACTGTGCGACAGAGCGCAGGATGGGCTTAAATTAATTGAAAAATGGTGTAAGGAACACTCACTGTCGATCAATCCCAGAAAGACTGAGATGGTCCTTTTCACCAGGAAAAGAAGTTTATCGGGTTTGAAACCTCCCGAAATCTTCAAAAGCAAACTAAACTTTTCGGAAGAGGTGAAATACCTTGGTATTACCCTCGACAGGAAACTAACATGGAACTCTCATCTACACAACAGAGCAAAAAGAGCATATGTGGCTTATGAGCAGTGTCGGAGGACAGTGGGACGCACATGGGGTCTGTCACCCCGTGTGGTCACCTGGATCTACACTGCAATAATAAGACCCATGTTAACGTATGGAGCAATTGCATGGGGACCGAAAGCTCTACAAGCAACGGCCATCCAAAAATTATATTAAATACAGCGAATGGCTTGTCTGAACATCACAGGAGCCATGAGAACAACACCAACCGCAGCAATGGAACTAATTACTGGTCTGACCCCTCTGGACCTGCACGTCAAGGAGGTTGCGTTAATGGCCATGGTACGATTGCGCACGGCTGGTGTAAACCCCGAAGTAGGAGTGGGCCAATTGAGGTTGAGCCTATGGCAGGAACCGCTCACTGCGCTACCTCTGCTGCAGGCAGCCAACGATGCAATTGAACCCAGGTTTCTGTTTAACAAACCCTACAAAATTCAAATAAAACAGAACACAGAACCAGACGCTGCAAATGCAATACGCATTTATACAGATGGTTCAAAAATGAAAGAAGGCTCAGGATGTGGAGTTTACTCGAGAGCACTGAGCCTAAAGATTAAGTGGGGAATGGGAAACAATACCAGCGTGGTTCAAACGGAACTGGCTGATATCTCAATTGCCACAAAAGAACTAACCAGAAGAGGAATTTCTGGAAAAAACATAACAATCTGCACTGATAGTAGACAAGCCCTATTAGCCTTGAACAGACAACGTGTTATATCGAGGCTAGTACTAGAGTGCCACCAAGATTTAGCTGACGCCTCGGCAGATAACAATATTATCCTGAGGTGGGTTAAAGGGCACGACAGGAGTAAAGGAAATCGCATTGCTGATTCTTTAGCCAGGGAAGCTGCTGGACTGAACATTCTAGGACCCAGTGACACCTACGGCCTAACGACTTCGACAATTGCGGAACTAGCCAAACGTTACACCCATGCTCAATCCCTCAAGAGATGGGATGGAATCAAAGGATGCAGTCTTGCCAGGATCACCCTGGGCGACCCTGGAAAGCTGGCGCCGAAGAAATACTTGGCGATGACCAGGAAAAACCTACGTTTAACAGTAGGATTTCTGACTGGTCACTGTCAACTAAGGAAACACCTCCATACTATGGGGTTAGTGGACACACCTCTATGCAGGATGTGTGAACAGGAAGATGAAACTGTCAGGCATGTCTTATGCGAGTGTCCGGAGTTATCGTCAATAAGAGAGTGTGTGTTCGGTGAGTCTTGGCCTACACCTGCCGATATAAAGGAGATGTCTCC
>CAJUYG010007271.1:0-11093 GCA_910591675.1 Galerucella calmariensis | reverse complement strand
AAGCGATCGGTGCTACAGGTTTTCGACGAGAATCACATGTTGATAAGGAAAAAGGACTGGCTACTCGCCGTCCGGTAGATATTTAAATATTCCAATGATAGTGGTCAAATATAACGTTACACACCCCTACTACCAGGAAACAATTTTTTTTTCACAAAAAAAAATTTTATAAATGCAAAACATAAAAATTTCATGATGCTGAATGAAAAGAAAATTATATAACACATAACTATTACCATGTGTTATCAGAAGAGAGTGAAACACTGATTAAAAAAACATTTTCAAATTGAAGGAGGAAAAAGAAACAATTTCAAGAACCAAATAATTAATTAATAGAAAAAAGAAAGATACATAAAACTTTGAATGGTAAATTTTTCGAAGAAAGGAATAAGTACCAGGTACCCACATACAAATCAATAAGAAAATTGAATATTCAAGGTAATTAATTCAACCTTTGATTTGATGATAGATCACTGTATCAGTGAGTTCTCAAAGATAATGTCACGAGATAAGATACGAAAAAAAAATGAGACTTCCCACCAAAGACATTGATTATCATCCATAAAAATTATATGATTATCATAGGTGTTATTATATTCAATATACGTCCGTCTTTTCTTACTATTACAAAAAAATTATCCAATAAATTTAACCGAATGAAAAAAATTATTAACTAAAGAAACTACTAATATAAGTTCTGGAGCAAAGCCAAGGAAGTTAATTTCACTCCCTAACAGAATATAGCTCCTGTCAAGCTTAAATTTCAAATATATTATACCATAATATAATATAATATGAACTACAAAAAAAAAAACAATCTAAAACGACTCATATTTTTGGTCGGATATGTGCACCACCACAGCATCACTGATTAAGAAATCGACTTCCGCCTAATGAGAAGGACCTCGCGAGAGATGTTAAGTCGCGTCGTGATCTTCAATCTCAGCTTCAGCCGAAGTCCAAACCTGAAACACCATGACAATACAACACAACGTTCTTTAAATAGAGAAGCTTCTAGGATCGATAAACTAAATTAAAGAATGACAACAACAACAAAAAAAAGAAAACAAAATTCTGGAACAAGCTGATACAACAAGTCCAAGGAGGTTCGATCTAACCCCCTAACAGAATATAGCTTCCGTCAAGCTGAAATTTTGGGGAAAAAAAACTTACAACGGCATCCCACAACAGTACTGTTGAAAAATCTCCAGAGCGATATGTGAGCCATGTTGGCACAAACGCAGTACCTAACCCCCCAAGTAGATTTAACTAATGACAGCAGACCTCAGCCACCTCTGCCTCCCAGGCTGATTAACCCCCCGACGCTGAACCCTGAAACACATTCCAGACCGCTCTGAACCCTTCAACACCCACTGCTAAGAAATCCAACAAAAAAATATCAAAAAGGGAAAAGGGATGCAATAAAATATAGACAAATTGAATCCATGTCTATAAGTGAAATATCTAAATCAATCTTTCGGAATGATTATAGATAGAGATGGGTAATGAACAAGTAGATACAAAAAAAATGAAGTAAACAAGATAATAAATTAGCTAAGGTAATGAATGTAGATAAGCAAAAATAATTTTTGTAATGTAAGTTGATATCTCGAGCATGTAGATAAAAATGTTTAAAACAATTAAATTACTAAAAATTTTCAACGAAAAGGTAATGAAAATTTTAAGATAATTGAGAAAATTGAAATTTCAAACCTTTAAGATAATAAAAAAAAATTTGATAACTAAGATAATGAATTAAGATAATAACTTTCGAAATCCCATGATATATCAGCAAATATTTAAACTAATTGCAAAGTCAAATTGCCAATGGTCTTCCAAAAAAAAAATTATATACCCTTTCGGTATATAAATACAGACAAGACATTATTTGCCTGCAAAGATAAGATAAAGATAAGTACTATAAAATATATTATAGTACAGTAGACAAGTTTCATCCCTTGTCCACTTAGATACGATAAAATACGATAATTAAGGTAAACTACGATAATTAAGATAAGATAATGAAGATTAAATATCACCCTTAAGAATACTTACGGTATATCCGACAATTTCTTCAAATCAAGAAGACCCAATATTTAATAACCTTTATGTTTGTGCATCAACAGGTTTATTAAACTTAATTTAATTTGACTATGCATTTTAAATTTACAAAATTATAATATTTATTGAATATGTGAAAATTTTCTAAAAATTTCCAACGGATTTTCTATTATAATTCTCATATTCCATCCGGCCAGGAAGATATTTATTACTTTACTTTTTATCCTAGAACACGAATTCTATTTTGCTAATGAGTAGGGAAAGAAAGTCAAGTCATTATCAAATTTATAGTCAGAGAAAAGGAAAATCTCTACGATAAGAGAGATAAAAAAATATTCGAGACACCAACACACATCACAAAAAAAATTAACAAATAGGAAAGATATTTTAATATGATTATGTTGTGGTTGATTCGGATTCATCGATATCAGAACACTCATCATCAGACAAGATACCAGCCTTAAGGTCTTTTATGTGCCATCGACCAATGTTTTTTCCCGTTTCATCTTTTAATTCATACACTAAGGGAGAGATAACGCGATATACGGTACATTGTGTATATTTTGGTAAAAATTTAGCGGAAATATATTTGGCTTTGTCCGATTTTGGGTAGTTCTTCTTCCAAACCCGATCACCTACGTAGAACCTATGATCTCGTTTGCGCAAATTATAACGTTGACTACTCTGCCGATATGCTGTTTGCAATTTTTTTCTCACCACTTCGAAAATTTTAGGCATTTCTTGTGTATCCTGAATTCGGTGGATTTTATCGGAAACGGTAACCTGATTATTTGCATTCTCTGCAATAATACCATAAAAATTTCCCGAGACAGGTACATTTCGAGCAAAGGTAAGGAAGGAAGGGGAGAAATCGGTAACTTCATGTTTCGACAGCCGAATTGCTTGAGCAATTTTATAGATCTCTTCATCCCACTTTCTATGATCTTCACAACTATAAGATCGTATAGCTGTGACAATGGATTTGTTCACGCGCTCAGTGTGATTAATTTGGGGATGAAAGTTAGCATTATACCAAATCTTTTGAACTGAATATTTTTCCATAAGATTTTTGAACAAATGACTCGTGAACTGTTTACCATTATCGCAAGATACAATTTGTGGTATTCCAAAAATAAGAAAAACATGATTTTCTAAGAAATCCACAATAGAACGAGCGGTAGCCTGACGTAAGGGATGAACCAATACAAATTTCGTGAACCAGTCAACTACAACAAGTGCAAATTGATTACCTTTACGAGATCGGGGATATGGCCCTAGAAGACCACACGATATCAATTGAAAAGGGAAGTTAATGTTACGATACTGTCCCATTAATCCTGCTTGTGGCAAGTTAGATGGTTTACAAGATGCACATATTTTACAACGAGTAACATATTTATAAACTGATTTTCTAAGATTAGGCCAATAATAAATTTCAGAAATTCTCTCTAATGTTTTAAAAACACCGAAGTGAGAAGAAGTTGGACTATCATGAAAATGATGTAAAATTTCACTTCGATTTTTAGTAGGAACGACAATTTTCCAATCGGAGACATTGCTAATTGGTCCAAATTTATTGAAGACATGTTTATATAATAATATAATAACTTATTCTCAACTCTAAAACTTGGGTATTTTTCCGGAAAATCCTGAACATGAGAAATCATGTCATTATACCATTTATCGGGATGTAAAGTAGATAAATCTAAAATACTAACTTCGGGTATACGAGATAATGCATCTGCTACCACAGTTCCGGTAGATCTACGGTGTACGATAGAGAAATCGTATTGCGACAATTGCAATATCCATCTAGCTAAGCGAGGAGAAGGTTTTTTCATGTTATTCAACCAAACCAGAGAAGAATGATCAGTAATTACGGTAAAATGACGACCTATAAGATAATATCTGAAATGATCAATCCCTAACAAAATTGCTAAAAGTTCCTTTTCAGTAGTACTAAACTTCTTTTGACCCTTTGTGAGTTTTTAACTCATATAAGCTATGGGATGTTCGAGTCCATCTTCCAATTGAAAAAGAACACTTCCTACCCCAACGTCACTAGCATCTGTCATAAGGAAGAAAGGTTTGGTGAAATCGGGACTACTCAAGATAGGAGCGGTAGTTAAGACAGTTTTCACCTTTTTGAAAGCCTGATTTGCCTGGGATGTCCAAGTAATAGATTGATGTTTCTTTCGCTCACTTAGAAAATCAGAAATTGGAGCAGATAAGGAAGAAAAATCTTTAAGAAACCAACGATAATACGAAACCATTCCCAAGAATCTACGCACCTGAGTGGCAGTTTTCGGAACAGAGTAGTCACAAATAGCCGAAACCTTATCAGGATCGGTACGAAGGCCATTTTCATCCACTACATAACCTAGGTATCTAAGGGAAGAACGACAAAACTGACATTTATCTAAATTCACCGTCAAGCCGGCATCTCGGAGTTTCTCAAAAACACTCTGGAGAATTTCCATGTGTTTGTCAAAATCAGGAGTACAAATGATGATGACATCCAGGTAATCAAAACAATACGGTTCTAAGGAAGAGACAATGACCAAATCGATCAAACGACACATACTAGCAGGAGCGGAGACTAACCCAAAAGGAGTAGTGACATACTCGAATAAACCTTTACCCTTAACTGCAAAAGCTGTTTTTTCCCGAGAAGATTTCTCTAACGGAATTTGATAAAATGCTTGCTTCAGGTCAATACTAGATATATAACGAGTATCTCGGAGTTGACTCAGTATAACTTCGATTGAAGGTAAGGGATAAGCATCTTTATTTAAAGTTACACTATTTAGTTTACGTCCATCAAAACACATTCTATTATTACCATCTCCTTTTTGAACCAACCAGATAGGGCTACAATATGAAGATTTACTTTCTTGAATTACACCTAATTCTAGCAAAGTATCGACTTCCTTTTCCAGGTAAGCTTGCATAGCCTGAGGTAAGGGATATTGGGTTTGTTTAAAAGGAGGAGAATTTCCGGTATCAATGAAATGCTCTATCAAATGAGTTTTGCCGATTTTATCTGAAGGACTAATAGTTTTAAAGAGAAATAGTTTGATTTGATTTGAGTTTGATTAGGAGTTAAATGAGATATATCCCGAATTGTATTGACTACAGCCAACGAGAGTGAATTTACAGTTAAAGATAATTTAGAGAAATTTAATTTTACGTTAAAAATTTTAAGAAAGAACATACCGAGAATAATATCATGTTTGACAGAAGGTATTAGATAAAATTTCATAAGCCTAGATATATTGTCCGTGATGACATATATTTCGATATAACCAAGAACGTCCTGCAACTTACCATCTGCAGTAGATATTTTTGAGTTATCATCGTTTAAGATAGGTATCGATAAGTTATGAATAAAATCTGATGCACGAGAACCAATCAATGAGATATTTGAACCAGTATCAACAAGACAAGAAATTGTTTTATCGAAAATTATGATATCGACATAAGGTCGATTATCATCTTTAACATTATAAAGCAGTGATCCTACATTTGCTAAAGACTTAGATTTTGAGTGTGAGACAATTGAATTTGATCTTAAATTCGTTTTATAGAAATGTTTAACAAATAAAAGCCATGAATTCCAGTCGGAGCGACTTACAGTAGGAACCTTTTTCAAGATAGAAGGAGAGATTTTTTTTTCAGAACTGGAATTTATAGGATTTATCTGAGGTAACCTCAATTTTTGTGGTTTGCTGGTTTTTCCTGCGATTTTGCCTTTGTTTTTACGTTGGATTTTCCTGATGTTCCCGGTTTCTGAGCGATTGTGGTAGAGTGGGAAGCTCGACCATCGCTTTGTTCGTTTTTTGAACACTTTGGACATTTAGTTTTCACAGTATCAGGATGTCCACAACCAAAACAAAACAACTCCCTAGGAATTTGACAGTTATAATAAATATGACCTGCTTGTTTGCAATTCCAGCAAGTCCAAGTAGAAGATACAACCGATATATTTTTCCGAGTTTGTTTGAAACAAGAGTTATCTTTAAAAGAAGTACTAGGTATGCTCAAATCTGGTTCAAGTACTACTACTACTAAATGTACAGGCGAGCCTTGTCCTGGACAACTCAAGCCAAGGTTCCGACACTGAGGCCACTGGCGGGCCCATTGTGCCAATCCTGCTACCTAGTCATCCATGAAGCCGAGCCCTTCAATAAAGGCCGCAACCTTTTTCATTGGATGCCTGCTTGTGTCTCCAGGAGCCATGACAGTGACTCCGAAGATTCGCCTGCGTAATACAGCCCAGTGTGGACACTCTAAGAGAACATGAACTGACGTTTCATCAGTCATGCCGCAACCACTACATAGGGAACTTTCCTCTACTCCTAGATTGTAGAGGTGCTTCCTCATACAGCAGTGCCCTGTTAGGAGTCCTGCTATCTTCAATAGCCTACTCCTTGGTAGTTCAGTGGCTGCCCTGGCGTGTCCATCAGTCCATCCCTTCAGTAGAAGTTTGGATTGTCTAGGACCCTGCAGAGCAATCCAATGAGCGAGGTGCTGATTCCTCAGCCACTTCTTCGTCTCCTTGCGTATTCTTTGTTTTGTTAGGCCCAGGGTCGGGTCAGTCCCCACCTCGGACCAATGGCTCTCCTACAGGCCCAATACGTGTTTGTCACCTTGCTTAGGCGACTATCAAGATGAGCCTTCCATGTCAGTGATTTATCAAGGATCACTCCTAGATACTTCACCTGTTCAACCACCGGCAGTGGTACTCCATCAAGATTTAGACCCTCAGGTCTTATACCTCTCTTTTTGGTGAAAGCAACTATCTCAGCCTTGGCAGGATTAACTGCAAGTCCGTGTTCGTTACACCACCCATGTACCCTATTCAGAGCCCTTTGCATGAGGTCCCTGAGAACGGTAATGTGCCTTCCAACAACAAGGACAACGATATCATCGGCATACCCAATCGGTAGAAAGCCCTCACCGTTTAAAAGGGTTATTAGCTCGTCAATTACTAGGTTCCACAATGTGGGCGAAAGAACACCCCCTTGCGGACATCCCCTAGCGACGATTACTTTTGCCACATGGTCTTTCCATGTGGCCTCTACTGTACGGTTGCACAACATGGCCCCAAGCCAGTGAGTGATCATTGGCTCTATTCCATGATTTGCCGCAGCCCTACACATGGATCCTACAGGGGTGCTGTCAAACGCCCCTTGTATATCCAAGAAAGCTCCCAGGGCGATCATGCCATTTTCCAGCGCCTTCTCCACCTGAGTTACCAGTTGGTGTAAGGCACTTTCAGTTGACTTGCCACACCTAAAAGCATGTTGATTGTTGTGCAAAGGATACCTAAGCCCAACCTTTTCCTTTATGTATCGATCAGCCACCCTCTCCAGTGTTTTCAGCACAAAGGATGTTAGGCTAATGGGTCTAAAGGCCACCGTATATGTGGTACGACCCGGCTTGGGTATGAAGACGACTTTCACCTGCCTCCACTGTTCAGGGACATACCTGCGTGCCAAACAGGCCCGAAAGATATGCACCAGAATTGTGCCAACGGCCTCCCAGCCTTGTTGAAGCAAAGCCGGGAAGATTTGGTCTGTCCCCGGAGACTTGTATGGTCTGAATGAGCGTATCGCCCAGGTACTCCGCTCGTATGTGACTATTTCTTTTGCTAGAAGATAGTCCTCTTTACATGGTCGTTGTATACCTACATATCCCACGTCAGGACACTCCCGCTCGATTCCCTCACAACCGGGGAAGTGTGTCTCCAGTAGATGCTGCAAGGTATCCACCGGGGTTTCGGTGAAAACACCCGGTGCGGCTTTCATGCAGCCTAGAGCGCTGTCCGGTGATTTCGTTAAGTTCCGGCGCAGCCTTGACATTTGAGGTACCGAGACGATATCCTCACAGAAGGCCCGCCAGGCAACTCTTCGAGCCAACCTGACCGCACTCTTGTACTCATTTTCTTTTCTGGCGGTATTGCTCCCAATCCAGATCCGACTTTGTCTTCCTAGCCCTATTAAATAGGCGCCGGGTATGTTGCCGTAGCGAATCCAAAGACTTGTTCCACCATTTGTGGCCCTTACCCTCCTTCCTCGTTTTTTCGGCGCAGTTTTTTTCATATGACGGGACAATAATCGAGCCCAGCTCCGCTATGGCCCAATCGATCTCATCATTATTGCTAAAGTTCCTAGGGAAACCGCCTAGCCTCCTTGCGAGATCCAGTTTATACCGTTCCCAGTTGGTAGTCTCGGGGTCCCTATACTTGATTGATTGTTTTTCAACAGCAACCCTGTAACTGAAACAAATGTAATTGTGATCCGACAATGACGGATCATCATTAACATGCCAGTCCCTTATCATACTTACAACGCTACTTGACGCAAGCGTCACATCCAGGACTTCAGCCCGAATCCTATTTCGGAATGTTGGTTTCGTCCCTCGGTTGAGTAGTTGCAAGTCAGTGGTACCTAAATAGTCAAGCAAAGCCTCTCCCCTGCTATTGACGCCTGTGCTGCCCCACATAGTGTGGTGCGCATTGGCATCGCAGCCAATAAGAAGAGGCAGTTTCCTGACCATGCAGTATTCCACCGCCTTGCGGAACTCCTCAGTAGGTGGTAACTCTGGTGAATCATAGGGCAGGTAAGCAGAGCATACCACTAAACTATGCCTCGTACTATTCCTGCCCAGGAAGTCCACTCTCACCGCTACTAGATCCCTGAAACAAAGTTCCTTTATCAGTATTGCACTTACACTTGCGTGCGTAGAAATGCACGCTCTAGGGTTAGGTTCACCCACTGCATAGAATAAGCTACGCCCGGGTGTGCCTAAGCCTCGCACATGCCCTTCATACACCCATGGTTCTTGTATGAGGCATATGCCTGTCTGCAGCTTTGCCATCCTCTGCGCGAATACTCCTGCAGCGGCACGGCAATGCTGCAAGTTAACCTGGGTAAATTTTAAGGCCCCTTCAACAGACATTGAATATCTTTAGAGGTACCTCCTTACCCATCAATAATTCACTCCGGTGTCTCCGTAGTTCCCGGGAAGATAATTCTAACCTTCCCGAGCCCATACCGGATTTCCCCCTTCGTATGGTTGAGTGCCACCACCGATCGAGCCCCAATACAATGTTCTACCTCAAAGAGGCAGCATCCCATCGGGAGGCCCGAATCACCCACCCTTCAGTCCTCAGGGTCGGATTACCAATCCGGATCCTCCTGAGACTCGATCCTGAGACTCGATCGGCGCTGGCACCCAAACCATTGCCTTCTTGAGCTGTTCGAGGGCCGACTGCTCAATGATTTTGAGCGCCAGTCCCTCGTTTTTAATTTTACCTATAGCCTCTTTGAGCCAAGCCAGAGAGCCCCCATCTGCACAGGTCACCATAACGGCTCCCCGGGCAAACGAGTGTCCCTCAAAGCTCGGCACAAATGAGGCGCTAGTCCTGTACATATCCTCATGCAGTTGCGTGAGGATATGCGCGTACTGCTCCTTGGTGAGCAGATTGTCAGGATAGCCACCTTGAGGTCGCTGCTTGCAGCTTCCCCGTACGACTTGTGCTCACCAGAGACCGTGCACACCTTCTTTGGAGCTTGCCTGGCCTCTGGTGGCGTGTTGTGCACCCGAGGCCTCTTAGCTCCCCCTTTGGTGACGTCAAGCTTGACCCCACTGGGACCAGCATAATCATGCATGTCCCGGCTGGGCGGTGCTGGTGTCACCTCTTTACAAGGGCCAGTTGGGCCACCTTTCGGTATCTTTTCTGTCGCCCTTGCGGCTCTCCTCTTTCGTTTCTCGGCACCGCAAATAGACTTGCGATGCCTCTTCAGTCTTTCAGGTGATGGGGCAGTTGTTCCCGGCATTGCCTGGGCCCTCACCGCTCCCATCATCTGAACGTCTTCTTCGTGGGGCCCGGTTTCAGGGCACCTCTCAGGAGCCTCTTTCGTAAGGGCCCTATACAGGTCGCCCATCTCTAGAGTCTCCTCCGAGGTCCCTTTCTCCTGAGCCCTCCCCTCTTCTCTATCACTTAATGGATCCATGTAGATCCCACGAGTAGCAAGGGAAATCTTGGTCCACCTCCGCAGAGCCCCGCATGCGGAGGTAAGGCTACCTACAATGGGGTTTCGCCCATTTCCCCAAGGTGATGACCAGTAGGTGCCGATCTTCTGTTCGACCACGCATCCTGTAGGCCCGGTCATCCCACCGAAGGATTCAGGATTTTTGATGAGGTTGTCTCCTCTTGGTCCGGACAGTCAAGTCAAGACCCCCCGATCCCTCTGGTCCGCGAGACATGGCCACAGACGACCAGGGAACGTTGGTATAACAGGTGATTCCGAGGTAACCTCGAAGTTTCACCTGGCATCGTAAACCCTATGTGCAGTCCCTTAGCCACGATACTACAGCTGGGATAGGTGAAGTTGGTCCGCGGCAGGATTGAGGGCTGCCAGTTGAGGTTTTATGCTCAACGAGCCCCCATAAATCCCCACAACCTCTTCCTCACATAGATCATTGTCAAGGGCCCTCCTATCCGCCACCTGGAGACGCGCCGGGTTGGTTCTTCACCCCCTCCACACCAATAAACACCCCGAGAACAGTGACGGACATCTTGTATGTCTACTGATGCGGACCCGGTGGTTCAAGTAAATATTGACTGCTTCTATGATTAGATGTAGACTGTTGGTCCCAAGTTAATGTTTCCTCTAGTCGTTTACATTTGTCAGTCAAAATATCAGTATCAGTATCAATTAAAGCTAGTGGTTGTGCATAATGGGGTAAGAGATTTTTACGAATAATACGAATAATGGCACTTTCGCTTGGCTTATCATCAAGACGATTGAACAAACCACACATGAGGTTAATATATAAGGTAACTCTCTCATGTTGACCTTGCTTTCTAGCTTTGATTTCCTCAAGTAAATCATCTTGATAGTTATAAGGCAAGAAATCTGATTTCAATTTGGTCACTAATTGTTCCGAATTTTGAACTTTACTTCTGTTAATTAGATACCAATTAAAAGCTTGATCGCTAAACAAATCAGCTGAGCTAGAAA
>CAJUYG010007270.1:0-11093 GCA_910591675.1 Galerucella calmariensis | reverse complement strand
TATAAATAAAACAATTCGTTAAAAATGTACAAATATAATATATCTTATAATGTAAAAATAGAAAACATAAACAACTATTTAAATTCATTAAAAATTGTACCAGATTCTACATACTTTAGAATTGGTTTTGCATATGAAAACAATGCTAAATAATTACATTTAGTGAAAAAATGAAATCCTTAACCAAACTTATAAAATAAAGCAAAACAAAAAGTACCGTAAACCGGGGCTACTTTGGACAGTTTTTGAAGTTTTTTGCTTTTTTTTCAGTCTTAGTGTTTTTAAAATTAGCCAATATTTTTTATGTGGGCTACTACATCCTTCCTTTATGGTGTGCTGGAATAAGAAATTGTTTTTCCCCACTAATAAATATTGTTATGATTCATTCCGACCCCAAATAAATACAGTTTAAAAAAATTATTCCATAAACTTATTTGAAACACCTCGTATCATGAAATTACAAAATATTTGATTCATGAAAGTTATTTATTTGACAGATTTAATACACCCTGTAGAGTACAATTTAACAGAAGTCTCTTAACAACACTAGAACAAAATAGCATCAACAATCTTAACTTATATCAACCAATCAAAAGATGTGACTGTCGAATGTATTGTGAATTATAAACAGAAATGCAATTTATTATTAATTACTAATCTTAAAAATTACTCTGTTATTAATATTTCCAATTTCCTGTACATATTTTAACATAATGAATTTAATTTAAGTAAAATTATTTCATTGTGTCAAATCATGAAAAACATTGATATCCAATAAAAATTTGTTAACGTAACAAAAGAAAATGAACGATAAGGATTGAAGGATGGTAACGAAGAGGAAACTAAGGGGTTGTTGATTGCTGGGATGCTTGGTGGAGAGAAGGAAAAAGAAAAGTGAAAAATGATATGCAGAAAATAAACTGCTAAGTAATAAAAATTATTGCTTGATTCATTAGGAAGTTGTACAAGAATTGGTAAGTCAAACTAATACAAATTTACGAAACTTACCTGAACCAGACGTGGTTACCTTTATAAATAAATGTTCCAAATAGCAGTACATGTACAGTATTTTTGATTCCCATTTTATACAAAAATTTAGTCCACCACCGGTTTCTTTTCCTGGAATGCTGAAAGGACAAAACGATACATTGAAAGAGTGCGACAACGAGGTTCTAACTGGTTATAAGTGATTATAAAGGTTATCTTGCGTAAATAGAACATCAGTGATTAAATAAGATAGGTTTAGGTTGTTCAATTAGCATAATTATTTCTTCACCTTATAAAAGGTGACGTCATTCTTGGGTATTTGTAGAAATTTCGTTTATAAATTCCTTAAGCCGTTTTCGCCATTTGTGTATTATAACTTGACATAACTTACACTATTGCCACATTGTAGAAGAAACGAGATTTCTCTTCGCATTGTTGCTGTTGTTAAAAGCAACATAAGAAATTTTATTTAAAAAATATTAATAATAGAGGTGTTGATTATAACTTTATTTTGTTGAACCAATTATAATTAAAAGTTCAGAAATTTATTAATTAATTCAAAATTAAACAATTATTTGATTAATAATTCAAGAGGGACAACACTGTTGACGATGGTGGTTGCTGTTTTTGAACTCTCCCTTGAGACGTTTCTTGTTAACCGACTGAGCGAAGTGATTATTTAAATAAAAATTAAGAAATAAAGGTAATTTTAGACAATATCTGTATCATTGTTAGTCGGAGCACAACTAAAATAATCATAATACATGCATAGACAACACCCAATACACATATAATTCATATACACTCAAATAAATAATTCATTACACAAACACCACATACTCCACGTTTCATATAAATTTTAATACTGATTACTTGATGATAGTCGTGTCTTACACCTTCAGGACACACGTAACTTAATAATATATATATATTTTTTTTGTTGAAAAGTGTCCTAATGTACCCACTCGACCGGTTCAAAAAAATCGACTATTTTTTTTTTCAAAACCCGCAGAAGCCTGTGAAAACGGGAGCTCTTAATATCAATTTTAAAAGGTCACTCATCGTGAATTTCTATTTTACGTTTAAATAACATGGGAAAATTTTTTTTTAACTTTGGAATTTTACAACTCATTTTTGAATTGATATGTCGGGATGAGCGATATATATTTTGAAGGAAATTGAACGCTCTAAATAAATTGTCACTTATGTTTTTTCTGTAAGTTCACTCCTTCAAAAGTTATTCGAGTTTAAAATCCAACATGTAATCAATTTAACGTTTTTTTTCTTGAATTGTGATATAATAATAATACTTATCTTGAAAAATTTTTTTTTTACACTTATTAATTGTATAGTTAATAGCTTTAAGGGGAATCTATCGGCAGCGATTTGACAAAATATCGAAGTATTTTTGGCAAAGAATTTTGAAATGATGGATGTATTGAAAATTAAGAAAAAAATATATCATGTAGATTAATGTTGAACTTAGGAGTTCTCATCGAATAAAAACTTTGAAATGCTAACCAAATTTTGTTGAAAAAAATATGAAAAATACACATATTAAGCAAAGTTTAAGCCCTTGTAAAGAATTAAATATGGATTGAATGGAAAAACTAATTTATAAGGGGTCTAATTTGAAGCTTTATGAATACTATATAAAAATCTCAGAATCCTCAAATTACTTATGACCGTACAATTCCTTATTGAAATTCGGTTGCTACCACTAAAATATCGGATAAAAATCCATCTCTCGCTTTTCTATCCTTCTATGACTGACATTGTCTCTCTGCTTCGGTAGTCGCGTGCCGTTCCATTGTTGATACAACGCTCGGCGGTCTCCCAGTTCAGTACTGACGATGTACGTGAACCAAAATCCGCTTGGACCGCCTGGCTACCTACATGTTGCGGAGCTTTCATATGTCTAATAAAATTTTCGTTATGTGAACTTAAACGTGAGAACGTAGGGAAACAAAAAAATATACAAAGCATAATTGTGCAAGGTCGAATTTGGTAGATGCCCCTTAAGTTTAACAGTACTATTCCGTTTGGCGTTTCCTTTGGCGATCACAGTTCTTATCGGTCTACTACTACTACTAAATGTGCAGGCGAGCCTTGTCCTGGACAACTCAAGCCAAGGTTCCGACACAGGCCACTGGCGGGCCCATTGTGCCAATCCTGCTACCTAGTCATCCATGAAGCCGAGCCCTTCAATAAAGGCCACAACCTTTTTCAGTGGATGCCTGCTTGTGTCTCCAGGAGCCATGACAGTGACTCCGAAGATTCGCCTGCGTAATACAGCCCAGTGTGGACATTCTAAGAGAATATGAACTGACGTTTCATCAGTCATGCCGCAACCCCTACATAGGGAACATCCTCTACTCCTAGATTGTAGAGGTGCTTCCTCATACAGCAGTGCCCTGTTAGGAGTCCTGCTATCTTCCATAGCCTACTTCTTGGTAGTTCAGTGGCTGCCCTGGCGTGTCCATCAGTCCATCCCTTCAGTAAAAGTTTGGATTGTCTAGGACCCTGCAGAGCATTCCAATGAGCGAGGTGCTGATTCCTCAGCCACTTCTTCGTCTCTTTGCGTATTCTTTGTTTTGTTAGGCCCAGGGTCGGGCCCGGGTCGCAGAAAGGAGCTGCCGCCCCTTCCGCAGCCAGTGCATCCACCATCTAGTTGCCTTCAAAACCAGAGTGGGCTGGAATCCATTCTAGCCGCACCACGTTCCGCCTTGCAAGATTAGCAAGTAGTTCTCGACATTCGTTAGCAAGTCCTGAGTTGCTGGTATACCCACTCAGGGCTTTAATTGCTGCCTGACTGTCGTAGTATATGGTTATGCGTCGATCCACATAACCTCTGTCTAGGTTTATCTGCGCATATTCCAAGATACACAATGGTACACAAACCTGTGTTCTTGGGTTCCTGGAGTAAATTCCAGCCCCTGCTCTATCACCGGAGCATGAGCCATCTGTGTACCAGACGGTCCCATTAAGCTGTGTATTCCTCTCTTTTTCCCAGGACTCTCTATCCCGTATCATGGCCCTGTATGGGGTAGCGAAGTAGTACTTACGCAGGCATTCATCAGCCGCTCGAGCCAGAACTGGAATATCTTCCAGGAGTCGGAGCTTCTTGACGTGCCTCCACTCTTCCCTTCTTCGCACGTATCCCAGCCGTTTCAAGCGCAGGAAAGCCCTCCCCGCCTCAGCCTCGATCACATGGTGAAGAGGCCGAAGACTAAGGATCACCTCCATCGCAACAGTTGGTGTAGTCCTCATGCAGCCAGTTGCCCCCAAACTGACCACCTTTTGAAGGCGTGCCAGTTGCGATCTAGCCGTGACCAAGGTTACCCTCGGCTACCAGACCAGAGCCGCATATGTGAGAATAGGCAGCATAATCACTCTATAGAACCATATGATCGTTTTGGGGGTCAGTCCCACCTCGGACCAATGGCTCTCCTACAGGCCCAATACGTGTTTGTCACCTTGCTTAGGCGACTATCAAGATGAGCCTTCTATGTCAGTGATTTATCAAGGATCACTCCTAGATACTTCACCTGTTCAACCACCTGTTCTTATCGGTCTATCTGTAATATCTAAAGTAGATTTAAAAAACAATTTGCAAACACGAACTTGGTTTCCATCAATTATAAAATGGAATGCATTTTTACCATGTCGTTTAGATTCATTTCGAGGATACTGATATTTGGGTGTAATAGGTGTCATGCATGATGATAAATAGTTCCGTTGTCTTTGTAGATCACTAATAGCCCAATAGTGTTAAAAAATCAGTTGGCGAGATTCTACAGTAATTCTTGAATTGCATTTGAGTTTGCAGCTATCATTACAGGGAGGTTTCATTACTCTCGCCTGGATTACTTTTTCAGATTTTGAACATGACACATACTGTTTTCCAGCACTCCTAGCCAATTTTGCAGTATTTTTCTTCCATTCACAAGAATTACGCTCACGTTTTCTAGTTCTCTTCATAACATTATTTTCCGCTTAATTTTCTATGTCCTGAGGCACTATTTCTATTTCTGAATTATTGACGGCAGCTTCGTTGTCAGACTGCGATGAACTTTGGCTATTTGAGTCAGATAAGTAATCTGGATCTGCATCCCTATCATCAGAATTACGAAATGGATCATCATCATCAGATTTGGATGAATCAAAGCTCACATTTTGCAATGTAACGAAGCTATTACCGTCATTCACAGGTTCAGGAAGAACACTATTTTTTCCAATTAAACTGGCCGCGTTGCTGTTTATGGGTTGTAAACCATCATTAATGGAGGAAGAACATAATTGTTCAGATGGAGAATTAACCTCATTAATATTATTTCTGGTCCCATTCTTGATGATTTTCCAGTGTGTGGCATTATTGCCTTCAGGTTGTTGTTGTTGAACCATCTTCAGAATAAGTTTCGATCGTTGGGACATCATCTTAAATGGAGAATAACCTGAAAAATATTTGGGTTTGTAATTGTCATAAACATAAATATAGTTATTATATTTTGGGGAAAAGTGTCACATCTCAAAATGTGAGGCTACAATTCGGTGTTAAATCAAAAAACCTATTCATACATTATGCAGAAAAACAACACATCCTGAAATGTGACGTTATAAGACTGTTTATTGATCATTATTTTATAAAGAAAAATGACACTTCTTGAAATATGACGTTCTATAATAAACCAAAGTGATTAAAGTAGACTTACCTCTTTGAATAAAAACGACACAACTCGAATATGACGCTTTTCTCTAAAAACTTGAGAACTATCAACATTCCTTGACAAGACCTAACTCACAACTGACGTTTTTCCATAAAATAGTATAGTGATCTCGATAAATAGTAAAATTACACTCCTGCTCTCTGGTAGCAAAACTGTAAAACTTCAGTTGTGTCGTTTTACCACATAAAAATAGCTGTTTGGGTCCATTATGATCAATTATCCCAAATATGGTAATTTTTGACTTGTGTCACTTTTCTATCAACGGAGCGAAATATTCTTTTTGGAACAACTTTTTTTAAAAAAATTACAGTGGAAACGTTGTTATTAAATAAATTGATGATCATTTTAATGTTTCTTTATTAAAATTTGGAAAACTTCGACAACTTGCAGAAGATATTGGAGTTTCTCCTCATTTTTCGTTAGGCAATTATTGTACTCTTCTATTAATGCAATACCCCGTTCCGCTACATCATTAACCACTGTTAACCCTCTAAAAAATTCTAAGTTTTCTCTATAACTTTCATTCTCAGACCACATTTCTACGTCGACATCAGGGAAATCAAATGTTTGAAAGAGCGTCAATGATTTCGTCGAAACAAGTGCACTTAAGTCTTCTTCTAAAAATAAATCCAAATTCTTTCCTTCAGCAACATATCGCTTGACTTTGATAAGTTTCCTCCCCGGATTTTGGAGCATAGCTACGCACATTTTTCTCTTCATTTCATCAACGTTATTGTCGAACAATGCGAGAGGAGCTAATTCTTCGTTTAAATACCACATATGATCACCTATTTTCTTTAAAGCTTTTTGTGATACTAATCGGTTAACATCTTTGTAATGAAGTTACTTTTCGAACATTTCTAAATCATTATTAGGAGCTTGGATGGCTAAAGAACATGAAAACCATACTTTAATATAAACTTAAATCAAAAAAGTACAGACATGACGTAAATGATTAATTTCTTGTTTCGAAAGTGGAAACTGATTTCTAAAAATGAAAATTTTTAAACTGTAAATAGCTGGATGGCTCATCGTTCATGATGCATGATGCAACTAGACAATCAATTGTCTAGTTGTCATACACATAAAAATGGATCATGTTATCAAAAAACTTTTTTTTTGTAACTGACAGAAGTTTCGATGCAGTCATAGTTGAAAGGAACTTCAATTATTGCCAAAGATTCATCGAATGAGTCATCACTAGATAACATTTATCCACATTAAGTTAACCCATTCCTAGTTGGATTTGCCCATTATATTTGCGACTTTCCTTCAGAAAATATTCACCATCAATTAATCTCAGAAATTTCGCATTTTCCATTGCCTCTATGACTGTTTTTGATGCATACATTGTAGATTTAACAAAATAAAATTGTTTGATTTCATAACTTAGATTATTCTTCTTACTTTTTTGCATGGAAAGTTTCAAAACAATTCTTGTCATGTTTGAGGCACAGACCAACATTGCAAGATGAACATTTCCACTGTGTTCTGCTAACATTTGTCGTTGTACTGCAGTTGGCACATCTCAGAGAAGTGGTTCTTCCGGGCATATGAGATGATTTTGAATGGCGTAGTTCCAAGGGAATATACCTTTTGAATTTACTCACTGGTTTTTCCACCGATGGTCTTCCTCTTTTTACTTGTTCTGGAGCTCCAATGATACCCCTGATCACACAGAGGCGGAATTCTTTCAAAGAAATGCTCTTGGATTGGCTTCTTAGTTGAAATAGAATGAATGCGTTTACGACACAAGCGTCCACAAAATAGAAAAATATTCTATGCCACCACTTATGTGATTTACGATTCACCTTATAAAGACTTTTCATAATGTCAAATTTATCGACGTATCCCATATGAGAGTTGTAGAGTACTATCATTTGTGAACATGAAACCTCATTCACAGTACCGTCTTTTTGTCTTCTCTTCACAACTTCTTGTATTGCTGGATTTTGGTAATTTGCTAAAAGCACCACATTTCTGCGGTAGTCTGAATCTCCTCGATTCATTTGCTTGTCAGTTTTGAAATCTGATAAGCCCTTTCTTTTTTTTAACCGTTCCACTTGCGTATATTCCGTCCGACAATGAAGATCTCTGAAGATCAACAGAGTTGAAGTAGTTGTCAAAGAACCCTCGGTGGTGTTTCTTAACTAAGACCCTTGTTAGATCCCTAAGCTTTTTTCAGTAGAGTTTCCCACTTTTCCGGTATATATCTGGAACTCACACATGAATCCGCTTGAGTCTGATCTACCATCTATGTGGAAACTCGCCTCATCAGACATAATCAACAGCGTATTTGGTAAAACTCTAAACAAGTCCAAAAGAGTTTCCCAAGTAAACAATCTCTTTTGGTAGTCCTCCTGACGAAGCTTTTGAAATGTTTGAAGCTTATAAGGGAATAATTTTAAACATTTAACACATCTCTCGCACTCACTTTTAGATAAATTTAATGCAGCCGCCATTTTTCTAAGAGATATTTTCTGATTATTAATTGCAATAATCTCATGGACCGCTTAAAGTCTGTCTAAATATTCAGGATTAAACAAATTCCTTTTTGGCCTCTTGACCTCCAAGTATCCATGTATTGAAAATTTTTGATGCCATTTTTTAATAACGTTTTTGCTTGGCGGATTTTTCTGGAATCTAGTTCTAAATCTTTTTTGTGTCGTTATTATTGATCGGGTTTCGGTATAAAAGATTACTGTTTTTGCTTTTTCAACTAATGAATAAATCATTTTCTTTAAAATTTATGTTTTTATGTTAACTTAATTTGACATTTTACTCTGACAGTGACAATTGTTTACTATGGATACTTAGTTACGTTTTTTTTATACGTTTGCTAAAATATCCAGACTACTATTTTAATTTTTTGCTGCTAAAACTACAAGGTACAGGTCCGATGTGTATTGGTATATGGATACCTTGGACTCGACTCCTAATTATGGCGTTGCAATATACAGGGTGTTCCATTAAAAATAGTTGAAAATTTTAATGTCGAAAAAAGGCAATTTTTTTACTCCCACTGTATAATTGTAGACAAAATTTAGTACCAACTAGAAAAAACTTTAGGCCAAGAGAAAAGGAATGGCGTAAACCGCAGGTGGCTAACACAACTGGTATAAAAGTTATAAGCATTTAAAATGGGTCACCCTGTATTTTGTTTTGTTGATTGTAATTCAAATTTCGATTTATTTTTCATGTGTATAATAGTATTATAATACTATTAATATTAATATATAATAATATATAATATAATAATATAATATATGATAATAATAATATTAAATATTATTAAACGAGCAATTTATGATAGCCATAATTCACGATGGGTGACGTTTGCGTCACGAGCCGCAGGCGAGGGGCGCAAGTCACCCAAGTGAATTATGGCCATAAATTGCGAGTAGAATACTATACTTTGTCCACGACACTTAATTTATTTATCAATAAATAAAAGTCAGTAGCGATTTGGCATATTACTAACCTCAAAATGTTGTGGCAGCTACTTCAAATAATTTGACATATATAGAGATGGGCGATACTGTAGAAAGTATCAATACAACGTACCGTTATAAATATATTGTTTTGAAATACTTAATATTAGAAAATATCGTTATGAAAAGTATCAATACTAAAAATTACAATATTTTATAGATACAATATATGTCAGAAACAAATTTCCTGAACAAAATACACAGATTTAATAGTTTATTTCATATTGTACCCCCATCTCTAGTCGGGAATTATGAACCATAATACACTACAGTGTATTATGAACCATAATTCACGACAGTTGATATATGGGTACCATATACCTTTAGTTAGGAGGTAAATTATTGACTTATTATTAGGTGGTCGTGGACAAAATACATTATAAATTTCAAACTGCCATCTCTAGTTTGATACATTTCACTTTGTTGATTAGAGAAATTATCTTTTTAAATAAATAGTTTCAATTTATTAAGGTTTTATACTGAAATAACAAAAAAGTACGAAGATTCAATGAAACCTACATTTTTATTAGCATTACATTTAATCAAAACAGACATTGCACATAAATTGGATCATAACAGAATAGACTTCATTTCTTTTTTCAAAATACATTTAATATGGTATGTTCTTGTATAATTTACGTATCTTATCCCATATTGGCTTCTACTTAAATTATTTGTGCACGAAAAACGTCCTCGTTTATAATTTGATTCTGGAATGGATTCGGAGAAGCTGTTTTTATAATAACCATACTGGTTATGTTAACTGCTCCCTTATCGCCATCAATCTTATCGTCCGCAAACAGTTTTTATTTAGTTTCCGCTGGAACTGCGATAACACATTCAGGTTCGTCTTGGCAGTTATTTTTGGATTGAATGATTTCTTCGGTATCAACGGCTTCGGTTATGTCTTCAGTATTCTCTTCATTTTCAGACAGATTGTTATTTGAAATGTTGGCGGCTTCTGGATTTTCATTATTTTCAGGAATCTCTAGATCCTGTTGTTCGTTTCTGGTTAAAACAATGGCCTCGCCATGAGTTATTTTGTGTGCCTTTTTTTATAGGTGCCTTCAATAACTTTATTTCTTCCCTTCTGTTGAAAGTACTTCCTTTATGTGTTGCCTATTCAATATATTTTTTTTTCCCGATTTATTGTCGCATCAACCGCTGGGGGTTATTAGCGACAGAAACCATTTAATGTAGGTACATTAGGTAGAGATGCATGAATTACAGAATATTATACAACTTTGAAGACTTAAGAAATTGACATAGGTTATTTTCGTATTTTCTATCAAAAATGGACGATAGTACATATGGTAAATTTGCATTTTTTCGCTGAATATCATATTTTTTACAGTCTAGCAATATGTGTTTTACCGTGATAATAACATTACATGTATCACAAATCGGGCTCTCTTCTTTTTTCATTAGGTAGTCGTGCGTAAATCTTGTGTGACCTAAACGCATTCTTGTTATTTTGACTTGACACGACCGACTGATGGAAGAGCACTGCCACTTGTGAAACAACGGCTTAGTTTCATGCAATTTAGATATATCGTTATTCCACTCCGATTGCCAAAATTCAATCATTTTGTTTTTGACAGACACCTTAAAATCCGCACTAATAACACTATTTACACTCGTAGCAATACAGTTGGAGATTGCGTCGCGAGCACACTTCTCTGCTTCTTCGTTGCCGATGATACCAATATGGGATGGAATCCAGATGAAAACTACTGTTTTATTTTGATTTCCAGCATTGGCCAACTCGAATTTTATGTCAATAACAGTCTGGTGATACGGGTATAATTGCTGTATATAAGTTATGGAGCTGAGTGAGTCTTTTAAAATAATAAACTGATTACTATTGCTGTCGTCTTTGTTAATATAT
>CAJUYG010007269.1:0-11094 GCA_910591675.1 Galerucella calmariensis | reverse complement strand
GTTGGTACACCCTGTATACATGTATGAATAGAAAGTGGGGAAGATATTAAACCTTATGTATTAATAGCCCTATCAGCCCAAACAACAATTTGTTTCTCAAAATCGAAGAAATTTGTATTTCGATAATCATTAACACACTTGTTGTATTATTATCGACAATTTAATATTGGAAAGCTCCCTAGATTCATTTGTTCATTGACGACTTCGTGTTGTGAGTCTCTTAAGTGACTTCTAATTTCAAATTTTTCAAGGAAATCTAATTCTTTTTTCTCATCAAACATATGTGGTATTTCTATTTCTGTGTTAGGTGTTAATGGGTTCTTTTAATCTGTATATTCGTAGGTGTGTGTCTAATTACAAAATTTCGAATGGTTTGACCAATCTTGACAACATTACATTCTGGACTTTTCTGGAAGTTAATAAATCCCAGACTTTTTAAATAGGGATATTTTTGTTTCTACATTTAACAATTTTTCACTTATCTTGAAATATTATTAGAAATATCACCAGCATATGTAATGATATGAAATGGAAGAGTTTGTGGAGCAATTATCATATTTCTCATTTCCCAGCAGTACTTTGTGTCTAGCATTTAAAAGTGAATATCTAGAGATCATTGATTATAAAAATCTTGCATAATTTTCAGCGTTTCTTTTTGTAATCGTCTGTTTGTTTGTTACAGCATGCGAACGCAGTAAAAGCTCAAGCTCAAGAATATGCGGAGAGGAAACAAGCAAAGAAAATTATGACAAGATCAGTGACCGGCTCCTTTGCAGTTGCCCAAGCACTTATACAAATCGTAGACGTCAAGTATTTCAACACGGCCAAACCAGGCACGTTTTTCTCAAGGTAAGTCTCGTAGGAAATCAATAGAAAATCTCGATTCAAAATGAAAGTGGAGTTTAATTAGATAGCTTAGTCGGTATTGAAAGGTTTTTCTCGACGATAAGAACTACAAATAAGTAATAAGTTTGGGGATGAATGGATAGTCGGATGTGCCAGAAATGATATTCAAATGTTAAAAGTATTTCATTGAAAATTTTCGGTTATACAGGGTACAGGGTGCGTAGATTAAAAAGATCTCGATAAGTATGTATAGTATATTCAATAGCTTTCTTGGTGTGCGTCATCGTTTATGACGTATATCCGGGTTTTCGGTATCACGTTTATCATTGATTGAATTTTAAGCAATGCGTTTATTTTATTTTGTTATTTTGACATATAGCTAACCTCAAATTTGATAAATAAAATCATCAGGATCGTATTCATCCAAATTCGAAAAGGCTATGATATAAGGTCTGTTCCAACCGCATTCAGAAACTGTAAGAAACGATCAGAGAATAACTGGTCACGGCAAACAACGAGTTTACGTTCGCGTAATTCCTATCACTGATTGCGATGGTCGGCTATTCTCTGATCGTTTCTGACAGTTTCTGATTGCGGTTGGAACAGACCTAATAATAATTACCAGCTTCCTTTTCTAACCTAAAATATTTAAGAACTTTCAAAATGTTGATGGTTTTCCGTGTGTTTAGGCATATTTTTGTAATATTTTAATACACATAACAATAAGATTAATATTCATTTGTCATAAATAATAATTGACCGTAAATAAATTTATTAATGTTCGTTTTTGGTTTTGGGTGCAATTATTTTTGATTTGTTTCACTTTTCATGTTTATCTTGTTATTCTTGTTCTACATTTGACTAAGTACATTGTACATTCTCACTTCTAACAAATAACCAAATCATTACTGTCATCACAGATCATATAACTACTACTGTCATTTCATTATTTCACAACTTTACAAGAGAAGTGGCATGGAACACGATATAATATCGAAATTTCGGTGTTGCCAGTTCATGTTATTCGACAAAATTTATCTCATGCGACTTAGATGTCCAACCGATTTGAGAATGCCAGATGCCAATGTTGTGCGACAATTTCTATCGACATTATGTCGAATACGACAAATGTCATTCGACATTAGAGAATAGGTCCCCTGCCCTTTTTTCCATTTATTCCAACGTAATATGCTAGAAGGACATTAACAATCGATGACGCACACCAAAGAGATTATTCTATGAACTCTAACTGAAATTAGGCATTTGATTGAGATTTCTGCTGTCCATTTATTGAAATAGGAAATGAAATGGAATGGAAAAATTAGTTTGACATTACCTAGGACCTAAAATATTTATTATGACCCTTATACTTCCTGATAGAAGTCTCAGAGACTAGTTGCTCCATTTGACCTATTTTCCGAAGGAATGTTCAGATATCCCTCGGCAAAGTTTACAGAATAAAAATATATGGGACGTCGCCTGTCGAGCACTGTTATTTTAGAACGATGTTTATTGGTTGTTCGTGTTTTATATTTATGTTGTATAGATTTTTTAAATTTATTAATTAAATGTTGAAATGAGCAAAAAGTCATATTAATATTTTTCTCTTTAATAGCAAAGCTTAAACACTAAATATTTTGTAATATTTGCTTATACAAAATTACGGATTTATTTTTATAATAAGGATATTATATAAACAAGTACATTAAGCAAGAAAACACAAAAATTCAATTCTATAGCTAACCAAAGGGGAATTGGTCAGTTCCTTTTGAACGAATTTACTGAATTTTCTTTTCATCATCCATGTAATCAATTTCCTTTCAAATATTATGCAAGTCTCTATACCAGAGTCCGTATATATTTTACTCTCAAATGTATATTGAAAGATTTGAAAGACAATAGATTAAATTTAACACATAAACCAAACTCCAAACTTAGTATTTTACAGCATGGATAAAAATTTTTAATAAAGGTATCCTGCAGCTGATTCTCTTTTTACTGTTTTAACCTTGTCAATCTAAAAAATACGCGTTATTTAAAAATCAAAATTTAGGATTTAGTGACCCTATTATTATGGTGGCTAATGAGTATATTTAATTGAATTTGTGATAAATATCTGCTAGATTATCAATAAGTATCACAAAATTACTAAGATGCTGGATAAAAACTGTGAATTGATTCATTTTAAAAATTCAAGTTTATTTTTTACTTACCTTTTCAAATTCATATCCCGAGCACATTTTTCGAAATAATTAACATTTGAAAATAAACCTTTGTGATAAAGAATCCTATTAATTTAAATATATATTTCTCTAATTACCCCTGTATAGCTTAAAATAAAAAAAGCTTTTCCGACTTCTCTGGTATCTACCGGTCTCGTTATTGACAACAAAAGCGAGTCGTAAAAATAATTTATGAGAGCAGCGTCCGTTTGGGACAGCAACTTGAATCAAACCGCCCTGGAGTGAAACATCTTATATTTTTATTCTGTAATATTTGCCCTAGGCTATAGTTTAGGCAAGTGTCCCCCTTCTATCCAGTACTCCCCTAAACTTTGTGCAGCAGGATTCTGTATTGCTATGCATTAAGTGAGGGGATTTCTTCTTCCATTCCACATAATCTACATTCTTCTTGCTCCACTAGTTTGAGCTATTTAATATTTTCATTCAGGCGATAGTACCAGTAAAAACCCTCTAATAGTCAGATCTTCTTTTCATGATTGTATTAACGTTTTTGATAGAAAAGTCAAGATGCGGCCAAGTTTATTTTATAATTTATTTTATTTATTTACCTCTCATTTGATACGAATTTAATACTCCCCCTACTTCCTTTTTTTAGGCACCATATTAAAATTGTATACCCTATTTCACTCGAACAATCAAGACAAATCCAATAATCCGTCATATGCTGAAATTTATATTGTCCCCTATGCTACAGAGCGTTTCAAACAAATACCATACATCTGATTTTTTGATATTATTATGAAGATACCATTAAACCATTTGTAGATGAAAGATTAAAAAAATAATCTTGAATTGATGTATTCAAATTAATAGGCTTACATAGCCTATATACAACACGTAAATGAGTATAATGACATACACTTTGGATATCCTTTAGAAGATCTGCTGAACTGCTTATTGGGATATTTTATAATATGTCATTTCTTAATCTTTGAAAGTATTGACGTTTGGCGGTATCTCATTAGCGTTTAAATATTAAGGAAAATATTGTCTATGTAGAAAAGCCACTATCTTGATTGAACATAATTCAAATGAATAGTTAATGGTAAACTGATTCGATCTTGACAGAAATTACCTTATTTTGATAGTCAAACAGTACCAGAGAAAGCTTAAGTAAGTAGTCTTTATCTATACAAAAGTGAAATTTCAGTTGCAGACAGGTATGTTTCGTTTTCACATGCTGAAGGGTTGACATTGACAAGATTAAATTTTAATTACAGTATATTAACAAAAATTATATATAAATTGTCGGCTGTTGCTTTTTATGTTTTTTTCTTTAATGTGAGGTCTGATATGAATAGTTTGACGGAAGAGTTACTTTTCAGAGGTTGGCAACAATTTCGCTACGGTGATTATAGACCGTCAGCCCGCTGCAAAATATGTCAGATGTCAATGGAAAAAGTAATTAGGAGAATAGAGATACAAATAACTAGAAATGCTACAAAAATCTAATCGAAAATGGACATACAGAATTAAACGAATATCAACAAAAATAAATATAACTGACATTTGACATAATTAGTGACTGAATAACAGAAATTAAATGGTGACATGGCAAGAGTTACTGGAATTTTTGGCCACCGATGTGCTGTGTATTCAGCTAAGAACTCATTTTAAATTCCAAGATTTACGCTTCGGGGGTGTATTCATTATTTTAATAAAGCAATATAGATGTTCGCAATGATAAGAAACATGCATGTTTTAAGGGGTAGACATTAACTGTCATTCTTGTCAGAAAAAACACTTTTTGTTGGCCACACTGACCTTAGACTGAACTCCTCTATTGGCCATTTTTTTGGCCTAAAGTGCACAGATGTCGAAGGGCATACAATAAACGTATGCCGTTTGAAAAATATATAATTTTCAATGTTAATTACACTTTGCAATTTCAATTGAATGTGAAAATGTCATTGCCAATACCCTTCCAATCGATACAGGTGTATACAGGTGCCAATATACTTAGGCACGATAGAACCGTATGCCCTTCGACATCTGTGCACTTTAAGCCAAAAAATGGCCAATTGGAAAAGGGCATACGTGTTAATATGATTTAGATAATAATATAATTTGTTACACTTTTAAGGGTGTGTGCCAGCCCTTAAGTCGCACGCTGCACGTATGCCGATCAAACAGTTATACTTTCTCTCTCTTTCAAGCTGTTTTTCTCATATTTTCCTTGTCGTACTTGTGTAATCCAGGAAGGTTCCATAAGAAATTACGTGATCTGTATATTAAGAATTTCGCGCTCTAAAAGATAACGACTACTTATTAATAATCTTCAAAACTGCTCATTATTCTAGGTAAATCTAAACTTACCATATATTCAAAACAACTTCGTAAAACCTAATAATAAGTATCCAATTCTTTTATTTGTAAAACATTGCCTATTAAAGTTAATTAAAAATCCAATTAATGTCTATAATATGTAAGTACATCTTCAAGCAATTTACGAGATCTATAAATCTCGTATTATATCAAATTTAAGGTCGTTACTCATTATCAGTGACATTTGCAATTAAACCTCCGCATTTAATTACCCTTTTTTTACAGAGACAACGTTAGCAACTTTATCAATTGGTGCCGTAATTCCTTGAAAATAATTGAATGTCTTCTATTTGAAACAGACGACTTGATAATGCGAAAAAACGAAAAACACGTTATATTGTGCTTATTGGAAGTTGCTAGGAGAGGTGCCAAGTAAGTATTACTTTTCTAAAATACTTTTTACTTGAAGTGGGTATAGGCTTTCTATCTCTTGTATCCCATTGCACATTGTTTTATGCAGAAACCTCAGCCAATTTGATTTATTTTTGACTCTTCAATCACGCTAAATGGCGTTCTTTTAAACTGCTTATTATTATACCGAATAAGACTCTAAACACTTTAAAAACACCAGATGGGTTTTTGCCACTCGGTATACACTGCCGATATGGTTTTTACAAGTGAATCCACTAAATCAACTTAAAAAAAACTGTTTAACGCCTCTTTAATTGTTGATTTTGGAAGAAACAGCAGCCATTAGTGTAATATATAAAGATATTATTATCAAGTAATCCACGAAGAATGATACGTCGTAAAATATTATACCCGGTATAAAATCGTCGAAGTAAAACAAGTTTATAATCCCATTGATCAATAAATATATTCAGAGAATGCATATGCGCATGTGGATAGTTTGCAATATTAGCATGTTTTGAAGAAAGAAAATGTGAATCATGGAAAAAGTAACTGCATGAAAATGAATATCGACAACCCTACAAGTATATGAATTAGTTACGTACAGTTGTACAGGTTGATGGAATAGTCTGTGAAATCGAATTAAATGTGTATCGATACTAACCTCTCATAAAAGTTAAGTGTTGGGATGAACCGTTGGAACAAATTATGTGCTACTCACAAAGCTGAGAAAAAAAGGTAGAGCGTGTCGCGGGACACACGGTAGGAACTTTAGTTCCTTTTAAGCAAAAATTATGTAATACATCAGACGTTATAGAAGAACAATTTGCATATTCTTCGGTGGTCTAGTAGCAAGCAAACCAGACTCTCACTTATTTTTAAATAATTATTCTGCTTGATATTAATAACGACAACAGGTAGACGTTTGAAATATGTAGCAGAATATTCATTATTATAGATAATGGTACGGTACCCTTCATGAGGGAGTCCGACTGGCAACATCTACTTATAACAGCATCGTATATTTAAAAAGGGAAACCGTAGCATTATACAAATTGGACATTCAAGAACTGTACGTTTACCACAAAAAAATTAGTGGAAACATAAAAATGAACTGTTAAATTTTCAAGTCGAAGTTATATTACAGTTTATAGAAATTATTATTTTCTAGATTTTTTCTCAAGTAGGTCGTAGAAAAAATATGCTGTTCGACTCAAACGACTTGAACGATTGAGCACTCCGCCTACGGCGTCGTGCTCAAACTTCGTTCTCGTGCGATATGGCCATCATATCCACACTAGTTGCACAAACTACTATTTCTATCAAAATATGCCCTTTTACATTTAAAAACAGCCTGCCAAATGTCAAATCAATTTATCCATCCATTTTAAAGTTATCGAATTAAAACATTCAAATTTGCAAAATTTCAACACCCTGTATTTCGAAAAGTAAATGTGCTAGACCCCTTAATCCTCATATCATTTTGTCCAATTTTACGAGAGGAATTCTACATGCAAACGTTGTAATTACCCTCAATGTTCGAGATGCTTATACCATTTTTTGCGCGATCGTATTGAAATAAATTCCGAATAAGAAAATTTAAATTTCTTCGAAATGAACGAAATGTCAATGACATTTATACTTCTCGATCAATTTAAAATACATTTTGCATTTTGGTGAAATTGTTTTTATGCTATTTATTACTTTTCGACGTCTGAACGGTAAGTAAATCACTAACCGACGTGTTAAACTTAGAAACCAGTAAACACAACCTACCGTCCTGACAACCGATGCTGTAAATAAACAAAAAAGATCAATCGCGCAAAAATAATTATGTAAATAATAGTAAAAATGTATCCGAACAAATTCAAGTAGATCACCAGCACTGCGAATACCAGCTTTGCATAGAATTTTAATATAGCATCGGTGGTTCAGTGGTAGAATGCTCGCCTTCGATTCCCGGCCGAAGCATATGAATCGCTGTTTCGTAAACGAGAGAGAGACTCAGGAGAGAGCACACGCACGCAAGCAAGGCACATAACGAAGCAACGTAACATAAAGGCGGCGCCAGACATGCGGCATTCGGCGAATACCGAGCGACTGCTCGCCAAGTAGCGAGTGTGTGGACGGGTTGATCGCTACTTGCCGATGACCAATTTTAGTATTTGTGCAGTGCTCGCGTAGTTCCCGTTGTGTGTCGGTCTTTCGAAGCAAAATCAAAGGAAACGAATATTTGCCGTATAACGCTCTGAATCCGCATCCAACGAATGGCGAATATCTGGTTTAGGTGCTTGTCATTTGGCGCACACCTTGCCGAGTAACTCAACTACTTGCTACTTGGCGAGCAGTCGCTCGGTATTCGCCGAATGCCGCATGTCTGGCGCCGCCTTAACGTAACGTAACGGTCACATCTTCCGCGTCGTGACCCCCGGTCGCTCAAACATAACCTGACGTAAAGAACTAAAGTTCCAAAAACTACAGAAAATACAAATAGAGGACGACCCATAAAAAACACAGAAAATACCGGGGTTGACAAGAAAAAACATAGCGAAAAGGAACTCCCCAATTCGGAGGCTTCGCACTTCTGTTGAAGGAAGCTCGGGTATTTCTGAGTGGTCAGCTGTATAAAAAGGCGAAGGACCACTTATGCTATCTGTTTCACCATGGCGGTTGAAACGGACACAATCAAATCGGCATAACATCAAACAAGAGGGACAAGGGAATATAGCCACCAGAAGTACCCCTTTTAGAGAGAGAAGACATCCCTGGCGCTTCCCCCCTCATAAGTGAAAAGGAAGGAAAGAGATACACGATCGCCAAAAACGAGCGAAGTCCTATGACAAGTGGTGGTAGAATATTCTACTTAGCATCAACCCGGAGGTGTATGCTTTGTGGAACGGACTTTCTCACGCATTCGTGTGTCTCTGTGTATTACGTACTACTGTGTGTCTGCTGATCGTGCTAGACTACAGACCCTAGAAGCTACGTTTGTGTTCTGATGATACAAATAGTCTCCTTCACAGATTATCTACTCCTTTGTGGGGGTATTATAATCTGGATTGAGTTACAATAGACATCAATCACAGAAAACCCAAAAAAACGTGTTAAGTGTTTGAATTGGCACCTCTGTAAGTTGTGGCCAGCAATCGATTACACAGCTGAGCAATACTATTAACGGCAGCATCTTTGGCGCGCTATAGAGGTCGTTTCTAAATGATTTTAAATATCACTCACAAGTGTGTCTGTATAATAGTGACATGAAAACAGTAAGGGAGACAAGTACTCTGGAGATGAAATAAACAACCTTGGAATTAAATCAGGGCAAGATTTATTTATTTAGCGTATGGCGTTTCGACACATTTACATATATAAAAATATAGAAAATAAAAAAAGAAATAATAAAACAAACGTAGCTAGTTTACAAACAAACATTAAGGTTATTTATATAGTCTATCGCTTCTGGCGTTGCAATCAGGAAATCCTCGGGGTTGCCATTGTATGACCGTTGGGGACATTCCTCTATTATATGTTTTATCGTCTGGACCTCTCCGCAATCGTGTAAAGTTAGTTCGCCTCCACGTGGTGCACCCTGGGTAACGCTAAATGAACTAAAACATACTGGCAGTCAGACAATCCAAGGATCTCCTGACTACACGACACACTTAATTACTACATCAGGGCAAGAAAGTGAGGACTTTTACTGGTAAACTGAAACAGATCACTACCTGCTGCCATGTAAGTGAGTCGCGATTGCCCTTGGGGGCCATCCATAAAGTACGTCACACGTTAATGGGGAGGGAGGGTATCACCGAAATGTGACTTGATCTATATTTATTAATAATTTTGCATTTTATTAGATTATTATGGAATAAAATTGAGTGAAAAATACAAATAGCTGTTAATACATGCATAAATTTAAAAAATGTGTGACTTCACATCAGGGGGGGGATCATAAAAAAGTGACAAGGACGGGGGGAGGGGTTCAAAAGTCCTAAAATTCGTGTGACGTACTTTATGGATGGCCCCTGTGTGGCTGAAACTCGATAGGGAGGAGGAGTGTGAAAATGAGGCTGGTGGTTGTGGCGATTTCCTAGATCGCCTCCTTTGCAGGTTGCGCCGGACCTTCCTGCTTCCTAGATCGGGTCCAGCCGCCCTGCCACAACTCGCGTGTGTAGCGTGATCGAGTGATCGGGCCGATTTCGACTCAGTTCTGTAGAGAAAGCCGTTGGATGTTTGTTTTTATTGTGCAGCTCGCTGAGATAGATCGAATATAGTTATCATAGAAAACAACAACCAAGAGCGTGATGTTTGGACGCGGGTTATAGAAGTCTTTGAAGACCGGCCCCACATGTGGGATAAAAAAAACAAACATTATTTAAACAGGGACATGGGACATCAACTTCCAATTCTCGCATAACGTTCATGTGTCCCAATTCTTTCCGTTTCTTCAACCAATACTTCACCCAGAACTTCCTTTTTCTTTTTTTCTGTGGTAGCTCTACGGATACAGCCAAGGCAATGCCGATCTTTTGATTTTTCGAAAGTGTTGGCACCATCTTCACGACTCAAGTGTAATCTGCTATCAGCACGTAAACTGTCGCACTGAACGGCAGGTCGGCAGGCGGCGGCGGCAGGTGCGTGTGTAGAGACGCCTCCTAGATTGCCCCAACCACCCTGCACCCTAGATCGCCCCTGCGGCAGGCGTGTGTGTAGCCGCTTTAAAGGTATATTAGTTCCTGATCAAATGGGAACAAGAACAATAATCGCTTTAATTTGAGGTCTTACAGAAAATTTACAAAAAAGACCGAAGGTGACATCTACATTAAAACCTAACAATGGAAATATGAAAAAGAAAGTGAGGTTTAAAAACAATGAACTGAAAATTACTTGTTGTCGCTAAGAGTAACTCGTATTAAAACGAGTCACGGAGGTCTATTCTCAAACGGTGACATATTTTGTCGCATGCGGGATTGTATAACTCTTGATTGGCATAGGTATCTACAATCCCGCATGCGGCAAAAAAATTATCGTAAGAGAATAGAACCCCTGCTGGTGGTATAGAGAGCCGACTGTTATAATCTAAATTATGGATATGAAAAAAACGACAATTTACAGCTCTGGACAGTTGATTATCACTGTTGCTTACAAATTAACCAGCAGATGATCTGATAAAAGTATCTATTGAGAATAAAGATTTGGTTGCCAAATAACAAGGTTTTTAGATTGGTTTAAATGTGATTTTTCAATTATAGATATCACAGAACGATTGTTTTTCCGTCAACAAAGTAATTTTTCCGCAAATCGCTAGGAAATTTTGACATTCCTGTCA
>CAJUYG010007267.1:0-11096 GCA_910591675.1 Galerucella calmariensis | reverse complement strand
CTTACCGGTTCGCGGGTAATCCTACTTTATTTAAGTTATTGAAGTTAATGAGATAATAAATGAAGTTAAGAAACCAAATGAATTTAATAAGTTAATAAATCAAGTTAAGAAATGTAATTAAAGTTAATCAAGAGAGGTAAGTTGGCGCCACCTTGAATAATATTAGTCGACTTGTTTTTCACCTCACCACTCTCTATCAACAAACCTGGAAATGCTGGAAGGGAAGGAATATGAACAACGTTGTTAAATTTACAAGTTGTATAATGACTGAAAAATATCACAGTAAAATATGAAAAAAAATGTTGGTTTCGTGTGTTGAAGCACGTTGTTTTTACATTGGTTTACTTGTTTACTTTCCTCAATTTTCCACGTGTCTGAGATGGAAACTACTTTGTCCGGAATTGGCAGGTACAGGCCTCAGGTACAAACTTCAGGTACAACTTCCAAGTACAAAGTCTCAGGTACGTCTCAGGTACTAACTTCCAGGTACGAAGTCTCAGGTACTAAGTAAGTCTCAGGTACTGAGTAAGTCTCAGGTACTAAGTAAGTGCTAAGAAAAATACATTGTATCACCAATAGTTACATTCCTTTTTCATGTAAAATTCAGGATATCTACAGTTATTCGGTTTACAATAAATGGTTGATAAGAAAATCATTTAAGAACGTGGTTCATAGAAAAAAATCCTGTATTTTACTAAAAAAAACAAAAGAAGCAATAAAGAAATGTGCAAAATGAAATGAAAAATGTAATCCGGAAATATAATATTCATGTTGGTAATTAGATTGAATTAATTAATTAACTAAATATACATATTCTAAAGACTTCAACTATATACATGTGAACATTTTATCACCTGTATAAGAAAAACTAGGAAAAGAAAAAGAACAAGATAAAAAAATATCATTGTATGTGTGTATCTGGCGCTTATCACTAGGAGGAAAAAATATAAAAGCAAAAATCACAAAAGGAAAAGCATAGACTCAAATGCAACTTACCATTCACATTGAATGCACTTTAGGAAAGATAAAGTTTAAATAAAAGATAAATTTTAAAAATTCAACTTGATTGTTTCATGGTTCACAGGAGAAAGAAAGCTTATTCTCACTACTCGCTATTAAATTGTTGAACTATGCGATGAGCAATCGACATACGTTACATATTTCTTTCCTGTTCACATGCTCCGTTTCGATAAAGAATTTACGTATTCGTAGTGTGTTCCTAATTTCCATCTCTGTATAGGAGAGAAGAATTGAAATATTTGACCAATATCAGTGTATACTGATCCTCACCAACGGAGATTATTCGTCGCACATTAAATGTAAAAATTTTGCCTCTCAGCGGTGATCGGTACCACAGGTTTTCGACGAGAATCACATGTTGATAAGGAAAAAGGACTGGCTACTCGCCGTCCGGTAGATATTTAAATATTCCAACGATAGTGGTCAAATATAACGTTACAATAATAATAATTTATTCAATAGAGAAAATTCATTGTCAGTTTTACTATTGAATTTTTTTATCTTTCCATTTCCCTATATCAATTTGTATATAGCTTATAATGTAAGAAAGAAGCCAGAGATAGGAGCAAGACATTACTTCATATAAAATGTCTTGAATGAAGTGAAATCCATGACAGTATAATCTTCAACCACATATTAAAATTTGGTATGTGCGATACTTTCGGCAGTTTGTAAGCACACATTCCAAAATATTTTCGAGTCCGAAATTAGAAGGCGTGGAATAAGAAAAAAAAAAAAGGTTTCCGTGATAATGGAGGGATTTTACACCCTTACACATCAGTCGAATGGTTATGCGTAGCCTTTCCGGTTAAAAATCATTGCTTGGTCGGATTTTTTTCTAATAAATATATAGTTTAGCGCAAAACTATCCATAAAATTGATCAAAATCCGTGATGACGGAAAAAAGTATGAAAATTCAATAATGTATAATTCATTTAAAATATTTTCAGCCAATGAAATTCACGCTGACCAAGCAAATCTTCCTCATTCGTCTTAAGTGTTCATTTTCATTTTTATTGAACATTTCATTGAACTGATCAAGGAGCCTCCAGGATTGGTGGCTCCTCGCCCATTATCAGTACTGGACATGTGTAGAATAAGCTCCCATTCTATTGTTGGAATGAGAACTTTAATTTAATTAGTTTTGTAATCACCTTCACCTTATGAGAACTTCAAAGCTAAATTTGATATTAATTACGCATTATGCTGTTAGATGCGGTAAGCCGCATGTGAATGTGAAAATGTGAATTATAATCTGCTGCTCGATTATAATGCAGGGTGATCAACGTTCGTTATCCAGGAATAGAGAGATATCTGACAGTGTGTACCTATGTGCAGTATTGGAGGGAAAATTGTTTCGGCATCGTCCAATCAAAAAGGTAGTGAATTGGGATTGTTACGAAGGTTAACTTTCATATTTAGCGTATAGAGCCAGGAAAAAACAGTAGATAACTTTCGAACATTATTGTTTTCCAAAGAGAAATACAGTTTTGCATCCTTTGGAACCAATTCTGGAAGCAGTTATTCCACACGCTTGTTGGTACATTTAAAATATATTCTAGAGGGGTTGACTGTATTTTCTGAGGACTGAAACCATTGATGCAGTTCTTTCTCAATCGTTGGAAAAGTGGAATAAGTCGTTGGGACTGAGGTCAGGAATATATACGAGTATATAGCAATGCCAAAGATAAGGCTCTCAATAAAATAAGGTGAAAATGTGACGATATTGTTGCAGCAATACAACACTGTGCAGAAGAGGAGAAGAGTCTTAGGAATTTCATTGCCATATACTCCGACAGCCAAGCGGCTATAGAAGCAACCAGCTCTATGAATTCCAAAAAATTTTGGGACTGCATGGAGACGTTACAAGAGGTGGAAACTTATAATAAATTGTCCTTAGCATGGGTACCGGACCACTCATATCACAAGGACAATGGAAAGGCAAACTCACTAGCCCGAGAAGGGGCATATTGTGCTTCTATTGGCCTAGAACCTTTCTGTGGCATAGCAAAAGCGCAGCAAAAACAGTACTTGGACAAAAAACGGTCTCAAGAATGGTGGCGCCAAAAATAATGCATGCCGAAAAGATCATCAAGAAAACCTTGCCAAAATGACAGGGCATTGTAGACTTAACAAAAACAAGAATAATGTTGGATTGACAGACAAAACCATTTGCAGGTTTTTCCAATGTAAGGAAACCTTAGTATACATACTGAGATATTCCACTGCGAGGACCTGACTAGGCTGATGTTTTCACTGATAGGGGGGAGAAGCCATATATCTCCTAATATATGGAGTACCTGAGGTTTGCTATTCGAAGTATAGTGGTGGGGAGAGGTCTAGCTAGGTAACTCTAAGATAACAGAAGGGCACACACAATAGATTTGCGATGGTTATAGTGGAGAGGTTCAGAGATCTTTCATATTCAATGAATGATTTATTTTGATATTATATATTTTATATACTTTTTTTTAAAGAAATATTTTTGTTTTGTTTGATTATTTTCTTTCTTGTACTTATAAGTAGCCAGCCTACTTTCCATGGAATTTGTTCATAACTTCATGAGAAATAATAATTATAATAATTTTATCCAAGATAAGACTGCATGGAGGATGGTCCGACAATTCGATGCTTCTTGCTTTTAAAACTCAATTATTTTTCGAGCTGTGTGGATTGTCTTGGTGGAGGATCATTTGTCGTTGAGGGTTGGTTTTTCGAAACTCAGCAATTATTTTCTGCTGAAAAACCGATATCTACCAACCATTAGGCGACGACCCAGTACTGTAGTGGAACGCGTTTGATGCGATAATTACAGTCAGGCAAGGTCGGACATGGTTAGTACTTGGATGAATGACCAGGCCAGGGAAAACCATCGTACAGGGCCCGTAGAGCCTGCAGCGAACTAGCATATCACAGCTCGCAGGCATTATACCAATGAGCACGGGGTATAATGTAGATATGTCGTCTTTCGGAGGAGACGTAAAACCGAGGTCCCGAGTCCATGGATGTTGGGCTCGTTTAAGAACGCTACCACTGGTTGGAGCACTAGTGGGTTCGCCAAAATTTCCGGTTAGTGGTAGAGTTATCCTGGCGTCGGCGATTAGCCTCAGTCGCATAAATAGACCGACGTTAAATAACAGAGTATAAAAAAATACCAACCATTAGTAACAGTTCTCCGATTTTGCGAAGGAATGGCCCGCTTTTAAGACAAATGTCGCCAATAACTTTTCAAAACACTTCAAGAACGAATAACTTTCGTGGGTTTCGGTTATTCTTGGAGCACCCAAACTGCCGACTGCCGACGTTTATCTTCGGATTCATATACTGTATATTATTATATTGTATATACACGACACGTAATAAAAAAGGCAGGTCTGTATTCAAATATTAATGTTAGTCTCGAGAAGACGCGGAACGTCGTATCTAGAAATTATTGATACATGGCTCCAGTAAATAGGTGATCGAATAAAATTTCCTTAACCATTCTTTGGAATTTTCTATTCGAAAATTAATTGCCTGAAAAGCCGAAAGCAGCATTTTCAGCTTTCCCAACATAACTTGAGAATGTAATTTCATTTAACAATCATATTGTTCTCCATAATAGTTACCCTCTTGTCTATTCAATCGTTCCCACATCTTTCACGGTGTAAAGTATAGTTATGTTACCATAGAATAAAAAGAAGCAGCATGTAAGTAAATAGGCTGCAAGATCGTCGAAAAAGCTAAGGTCGCGAAATTGACGCTAAAAGTGGGGGCTAAATTGTGATGTCAAACGTCAAATTTCAAACGTCACAACTCAAACGTCACGTCAAACGTCACGTTGCCAAGTGCCCCGGCAGCCACCGCCAACATTCCTACTCCAACTCACCAATTAAATTGATTCGACTGCAGTGGGACTCGAACCCAGAACCTTCGCATCAGAAGCAAAGCATTCAACACACCCTGCCATGAGCTCTCATGTGTATTAGATGCGCGTCACGTCAAATGTCACGTTGTCACGTCAAACATCACGTTATCACGTCAAACGTCACGCGAGTCTCACTCCAATTAAATTGATTCGACTGCAGTGAGATTCGAACCCAGAACCTTCGCGTCTAAAGCGGAGCATTCAACACACCCTGTCATGAGCTCTTATGTGTATCAGATGTGATGAAATGTATTACATGTTCAAAGGGAGCGCTGTTATATACCGGGTTGATTGAAAGTATCGTTGTCGTACTGCTATGACATGTCGTTAAACCTTATGAAACATTCTTCCAGGGTGTTACAAAGACAAGTAACATATATGAAAATTACGCTACTCGGTTTCAACATATACAGGGTGTTGAAAAATTATGCCTGGAGCGGCCATAATGGCGCAATGGGGCGGGGGTCCAGATGAGGTGGATTAAAAGCATATACAGAGCGGAGAAAATGTCAAATGTGGCGTCACATGTGTCGTATGGATAACAATCAGTTTTGTACAAATTGTCGAAGGGGCCTAGAGTGGCCAGGGTGTCATTGAGTCTACACCCTAAGGCCACGGCGGTGGTCGGCGCTACGTAAACGAACGTGCTACGTCAACAAAGAGTACATATCACATATACAGGAGGTTGCAAAGTTCGCGAAATCGGCGTATCGTTGGGAAGACGTCAAGCACAGTTATGACAAGTAACATATCGACCACGTCAAACGTCCCACGTCAATCGTTATGACACGTCATACGTCAAATTTCACACGTCAAACGTAACATGTCAAATGTTACACATCAGACGTTACAACACGGCACACGTTCAACGCAGCGATATAGCAGGTTGACTGTCACGATGGGTTACCATATACAGGGTGTTGCAAAGTTCACGAAATCGACGTATCGTTGAAAAGACGTTCTATACCCTTATGACAGGTGACTTATCGTCCACGTTGAATGCCATGTCTGCGATATACCAGGCTGATTAAAAGTCACATACGCTGGTTAACATATACAGAGTGTTGTATAATTATCGCGAAGTTATTCAATGGACGTATCGATGAAAAGATGTACTGTTATAACAAGTGACAAATCATTGAACCTTATGGAACATAGGGTGTATAGAGTACAAAGTCAAGTGACATATCGTTGAAAAGGCCGTTACACATATACAGGGTGTATCATTAGAAAGAAAAAATCAGGTGATCCTCTAGTTTTGTCATAACATGTGTAATATTAGTATTTGTTTTCAATTTTAAAAACTGTGGAACGAAAATTTGTGGCAAGTAACATATCGTTGAACCCTATGAAACATTTCTTCCAACATAGGATGTATCATTAGAGTACAAAGAGAAGTGACATATCGTTGAAAAGGGTATCTAGATACGTCTTACAGGGTGTATCATTAGAGAGAAAAAATGAGGTGACATTGACCATCTAGATACATCTCACATACCCATACAGGGTGTATCATTAGAAAGAAAAAATGAGGTGACATCGCCGAACGTCACACATTGAACGTCACGTCTGCGATATATCAGGTTGATTAAAAGTGAGATGTACAGGTTACCATATACAGAGTGTTGCAAAATTATCGCATGGTTAACTGACATATCGATGAAAAGACGTCCGGTACCGTTAGGATAAGTGACATATCGTCGAATCTCATGAAACATTCTTTCAATATATATATACATGGTGACATTGCCCGTCTAGATACATCTTACTACTACTACTACTACAGAATGTGCAGGCGAGCCTTGACCTAGCCAAACTAAAGTCACGGTTCCGGCACTGAGGCCACTTGCGGGCCCATTGTGCCATTCCTGCTACCTAGTCATCCATGAAGCCGAGCCCTTCAATAAAGGCCACAACCTTTTTCAGTGGATGCCTGCTTGTGTCCCCAGGAGCCATGACAGTGACTCCGAAGATTCGCCTGCGTAATACAGCCCAGTGTGGACACTCTAAGAGAACATGAACTGACGTTTCATCAGTCATGCCGCAACCCCTACATAGGGAACTTTCCTCTACTCCTAGATTGTAGAGGTGCTTCCTCATACAGCAGTGCCCTGTTAGGAGTCCTGCTATCTTCCTCAACCTACTCCTTGGTAGTTCAATAGCTGCCCCAGCGTGTCCATCAGTCCATCCCTTCAGTAGGAGTTTGGATTGTCTAGGACCCTGCAGGGCATTCCAATGAGCGAGGTGTTGGTTCCTTAGCCACTTCCTCGTCTCCTTGCGTATCGTTTGTTTTGTTAGGCCGAGGGTCAGGCCCGGGCCGCAGAAAGGAGCTGCCGCCCCTTCCGCAGCCAGTGCATCCGCCATTTCGTTGCCTTCAAAACCAGAGTGGGCCGGAATCCATTCTAGCCGCACTGCGTTCTGACTTGCAAGATCAGCAAGTCGTTCTCGACATTCGTCAGCAAGTCCCGAGTTGATGGTATATCCACTCAGGGCTTTAATTGCTGCCTGACTGTCGGTGTATATGGTTATGCGTCGATCCACATAACCTCTGTCTAGGTTTATCTGCGAACATTCCAAGATAGCGTATATCTCGGCCTGATATGCAGATACACCATCACCCAATGGTATACAGATTTGTGTCCTTGGGTTCCTAGAGTAAATTCCAGCCCCTGCTTTGTCACCAGAGCATGAGCCATCTGTGAACCAGACAGTCCCATGAGGCTGTGTATTCGTCTCTTTATCCCAGGATTCTCTGTTCCGGATCATAGCCCTGTATGGGGTTGCGAAGTAGTACTTGCGCAAGCATTCGTCAGACGCTCGAGCCAGAACTAGAATATCTTCCAGGAGTCGGAGCCTCTTGACGTGTCTGCACTCTTCCCCTCTTCGCACGTATCCCAGATGCTTCATGCGCAGGAAAGCACTCCCCGCCTCAGCCTCGATCACATGGTGAAGAGGCCGAAGACCAAGGATCACTTCCATCGCAGTAGTTGGTGTAGTCTTCATGCAGCCAGTTGCACCCAAACTGACCACCCTTTGAAGGCGTGCCAGTTGCGATCTAGCCGTGACCAAGGTTCCCTCGGCCACCAGACCAGAGCCGCATATGTGAGCATAGGCAGCATAATAACTCTATAGAACCATATGATCGTTTTGGGGGCCAGTCCCCACCTCGGACCAGTGGCTCTCCTACAGGCCCAAAACGTGTTTGTCACCTTGCTCAGGCGACTATCAAGATGAGCCTTCCATGTCAGTGATTTATCAAGGATCACTCCTAGATACTTCATCTGTTCAACCACCGGCAGTGGTACTCCATCAAGATTTAGACCCTCAGGTCTTATACCTCTTTTTTTGGTGAAAGCAACTATCTCAGCCTTGGTAGGATTAACTGCAAAACCGCGTTCGTTACACCACCGATGTACCCTATCCAGAGCCCTTTGCATGAGGTCCCTGAGAACGGTAATGTGCCTTCCAACAACAAGGACAACGATATCATCGGCATACCCAATCGTTAGAAAGCCCTCACCGTTTAAAAGGGTTATTAGCTCGTCAATGACTAGGTTCCACAATGTGGGCGAAAGAACTCCCCCTTGCGGGCATCCCCTAGCGACGATTACTTTTGCCACATGGTCTTTCCATGTGGCCTCTACTGTACGGTTGCACAACATGGCCCCAAGCCAGTGAGTGATCATTGGCTCTATTCCATGATTTGCCGCAGCCCTACACATGGATCCTACAGGGGTGCTGTCAAACGCCCCTTGTATATCCAAGAAAGCTCCCAGGGTTATCATGCCATTATACATTATACATTATACATCTTACGTATACAGGGTAATCATTAGAAAGAAAAATCGGGTGACCGGCTAGTTTTATCATTACATGTAATATTAGTATCTGTTTTAATTTTAAAAATCGTGAAACGAAAATTTGAATCTTGTGATATAATAGTTGATGAATATACTGAATGTTTCAAACGCTATCTCGTTTGAGAGACAAGGTGTTTCAATAAAAACCAATTACTCCAAAATAAATTTTCATTAAATCTACATGTAATACAGTATTTGTGGTAATCCACAATCTAAAAACCATTTTCATATAAATATCAAGCATTGAACATTCATTTGAAATTCAACTTAGTGAGTGTGTGAATCATAGAAGGGACCGCGTTATATACCAGGTTGATTGGAAGTAACATACTATATACAGGGAGCCTACATTATCTTTTGATCCTGGATTTTTATCCATAGAATACGATTATGTTAGTTAGTCGGATGAAATTATAGTTTTTGAATTAACATTTAATTGATACAATGAATACGGTTCATTTCCATACCATCTTATTACAATGAAATAATGATATAAGGAGAACCATGGCGCGTTGTATTGAATATTTGAAGTGGCAAATACATCCCCTCCCCAGCCACTTAAAAGTGATTAGGTAATGGTTTATGGGTTTTTTTTCAAACAGCACGAACAGTAGTCTCTTAGCTAATGGAAACGGTTCATTAGTTCGTTTGGTTTCACATTTTTCACAAGAATGGGACTTTGTCATGGTTGTTAATCACCTAACCAATTCTTTAAATTATAACGTTTACTAAACCCTATGATGAACTATATAGTAAAATTAAATTGCTACGTTAGCAATATGAATGAATATCTATGCCGGCTCTTCCATAGGTGTAGATGATGAAATGGAATAATGCCCCCATGGTAACGTTTTATCCGACCCAGAAATCAGGTAGCGTTTATCATCATCAGGGCTGAGAGCGATTTTTTGTTGAGTTATTGAATGTACCACGTGGTTCTCAGATTTAATTAAATTCTGAGATACTATTTTCTGTTCCCAGCTATCTAAGCACTAAACATAATCCTCGAATGTGATAACATTCTTTACAACCGATGACTTGACCCCCTTAGCCTTCTTTCCAATTCCAGAGTTCTTGATTCCTACATCCCTACACCCCTCATCAATCATCTTACCCCGCTTCTTCGCTATATCACTTTCAGTTCTCATCACTCTTGTGGTATATAGTTTAGATCTTAAGCCTACATAATCGGTCATCGGCACCTCATTTTTTCCATCCTCCATCATCTCGAGAACTTTTTATTAACTTGAGGAATGTTGAAGATGTCATCTTCAGGATAATCAGAGGTATCAAAGCGTGAGTGACAATCATGTCTTATGACTTCGTAGGGATTTTGATGAAGCACGTAAGTCAGAGAATCAGTGTCCATATACCAGACTGAACAATCGGGAAAAGCGTTGACCATAAACCCATAGTGAAAGTCGTAGATAGTCATTTTTGCCAAATCGAGGATAGCTTGTCCAACGTGAGTAGGTTTATCCAACCACACGAGCACCTTGCTAAGCTCTACAGCCACCAAATCAGGTTTTTCGCTGAAAATAGTGCTTTTCTTAAACTCTGGCTTGGCGATGTGAGCCTCCGCTCCATATCGCTCATTCCACTCTATAAGAAGGCGAATGTTAACCCTTTTGCGTACATTTTCCATGTTCTTGCCTGGAACAGATAAATAGAATTATTGAGGTATTTAAAAACTTAGCAAATACTGCGATGTTCATTAGTTTGAACATGTTCTTCTTAAACATATTTGACGCATTCTTCCACAGCTCAGTGTTAAGGTCGATATAGCATTTCAGTCATGGTGACTGCTTAAATTTCAGGACTCGATGTATTTTTGTCAGCACCAATCCCTGAGCTAACGCTTGCTTCAATGCTCGATAATGAATAATAATAATAATAATAATAATAATGTTTATTCGCATAAATTACATACAAAATATAAACTTTTGAGAAAAATCAGTACAAATAAACAGGTGTACCACGAAGTACGACAAAGATACTTGTGTGTGGTATAACACAAAAAATACTAGAATAATAATTACAATACATACAACAATTTGTTTAAAATTTACCCTAATGCTAAATATAATCATATATTAGGTTTTTTTTTTAATTTTTTATTTTTTTTTCTTAATATTTTTAATACAAATACATAATAATAACAATAACTGGATCATTGAATCAGTTCCTCTACAAAATTTCTGGACATATCAAATACAAATTGTTTTACTTTTTTTTTGTATAGAGACTCTCTAGTTTCATTCTTAATATCAAGTGGAAGTGAATTATAAATTTTAGGACCCAAATATGAG
>CAJUYG010007266.1:0-11099 GCA_910591675.1 Galerucella calmariensis | reverse complement strand
TTAAAAAAATTTGTGCGATTTTCAGTTAATGCTACACTGCAACTTTCGCATTTAATAGGTTTTTGTAAGCTTTCTGATACAGAGCCAGCGATATAATATGTAACAATTTGGGATGAGCACTCAGACATTGAAAGATTATTAATAATGCATTTGTGATCTTTCCAAATGATATGTATTATATTAACTTCTTGGTCAGGAATTAACTCATTAACAACACCAGCATTAACAACACCAGGTGTTGTAGCATTTATGCAATCTCCTGGTTTCACAAATTCTTGATGTAGCTAATACTGGAATTTGATCCAAGGGAATACAATTTCCCACACCACCCTCTCTTACTTCACCTCGTACCAATAATTGTTTATAAGGCCCCATAAGCTGTTGGGTTATTGTTCCAACCACCTATTGATCTAACAGATGGGAAAAATAATTCAAGATGATCTTGACTTATTTTGTATAAAGGCAAATGAATCAATAAATTTTGTTATTCCACCGAATCATCATAAAAACTCAATGCACTTTTTAGACCAACAATAATATCAAGAAAACCAGTTTCCCTTTTGGATTCAATAATTAACTGTCCATCAAATAAAGTTAATTTTGTTATATAATCAATAGCACAATCAACAAAATCGCGTGTTTTTTGTATATAAGGGGGTATATAAGGGGGTACTAGGATCTGCTATATATAAGTCAAATATATTGTTAAACATTTTTTAAATACGAACAGTTCCCGCACAACCTTTAAATTGTTCTAGTTGCAAAATATTCTCGCAATATTCTAATGAATCTGCAACAGGCTCGCTAAGAAACTGCACGTACTTTCATTTTTTGTTTATAAAAGTTCACATGTGCCTCTCGCAACTTATCACCAAGGTGTGAACTTTCTCCCTTTTGCATTTTTAATAGAGTATCTATGTATCTCCACTCTATCAAGTTGCCATCCCCATCTACCAAATATTTCCTTTTTCCTAAAAGCGCTACGTACTAATCTAGTCATATGACAAGGATATAGAAAGAAGTAGATGTTATCTTTATTAGATACATTAATTTTAGTTTGCATATTTGAAAGTTTAAATGAACACCCAAGTGAATTACCCATACTTATTTTTTATGGAGCCCCATCACATGTAACCACCCTTGCACCTGTATTTACCACAAGTGCACAAAAATCCATAAAATAATCATACATATTTTCCAGGGTGAAAATTTTCCTATTCTATAGAGACAATAATTCTTTTTTTTTTCCAGTCATTTTTGTATTAATCTATTGTAGAAATGAGCACCTTGATTTAATCTTGAGAAATTTAAAAATTGGTTAACCACGCCACTGCTACAATGGTCGTTTTGAACATAAAATATACGTAATATATGCAAATCTTGAATGAACAATATTAACACTCGTCATCCAAATACAAGTATTAGTTGAATTAAATACTGAATAATTACATAAGTACTTGAAAATCATTTGTCAGAGATAACTCTTTCATCATTTAACCCTCCAGGGAACGGGTGACTTAGAATGCCATGACGGCATGGGTGTGGCCCATTGGAACCTATAACCTATAATATACATTTTTTTTTTGAAACGCTGAACGTATTGTTTAATTATTCATTCAGACGAAACAACACATACAAACTTAAAAAAACATGAAAATATTTTTCTTTAGTTTACTGAAGAAACATTACATTTTCGACGTCATCGGAACAAAGGTTGCATAACATTTACTACGCGTTCACTTGATGAGCACAATCAAGAGGGTAGGTGGTTGTATATGTTTCAAACAAATCCACTTAGAACATTTTTGGCAAAAATACCGCGTATTCCGATTTCTGCAGTAATGGCACTTTCCACGTTTGCGGAGTAGTATTCGGATTCTGTAGGTAGTTGTATCCCTGTCAGTCGGCACGCAGTTTTTCGGGCTTCTCTGGGTATATGGAAAAAACAATCAGATACAATGCTGGTTTGATAATAAATTATTTGGGTGGTTGGATATTCACAAAAAAATGAAATTAGGCCTAGCCTATGGTAGTAACGCCAAAAACTCCCTAAAAGTAGTTCCTATGTAGAAGTTCAAAGTTGACTTCGTTTTAGTTCTATAATAGGCTAGATGGATTAACTAGAGAGCATGGTTAACTTAATTTTAAAAGTTGAACTTAATTATCCACCTTAACCTCAGTGGTGGGTGGATACAGACTAATACTAAATAAATAAATACCATAGTATGCATACGCAGGTTCCTCAGTAAGTCTGACAATTTACTCTGGTTATTCTACTTAATCTTATGACTACCTATATTGGTTATTTTGATAAAGGTTGGTGTCTACTTAAAATAACGGATTCCTTGATATAGTAAGGTGTGCAGTTTACCTGTTGCAAATCACGTGTAACCTGTCAAACACGGCGCTAGGCCAATGCACAAAAAAAGTTACAAGTAAAGTCCAGTTGTCCCGGTGTCAACCATTCGAGACTTTAACTAACTAAGTCGTTGGCTGAGTGTGAGTCAGCTACGAATCCGGAAAAAAAAAATTTCTATATGGGCGCCAGCTAGGTCTATTTGCCCTATCGTCTTGGTCCCGTTCTAAACTTAGCAAACGAGCGAGAGAGAATAAGATTCACTTAATAAACTAACAGTCTCATATATTAATATCCGAAGGAAAATCCAACTACCTCGAAGAGTTTACAAAATAACATAAACAACTAAATGGAGTGGTTTTAAAACCTACTCAATACCACAACCAACAACTTTAACCTTCTATTAATAATAAAAAAAATTACATAATGCCGAAATCTGTTTCGTAAACCAATACACACAGAGTAACTCTATACTCAATTCCGATCCACTGAAGGTGAATGGAAGTGTTAAATATTAACCTGGAAATAGATCAGAAATTAAACCCAAAAAAATTATACCGTAAATTTGTACCCCATAATGTAAATACCGCTTATCGGATGGCTTTGGTACCAAGGCAATTAGCACAAAGAAAGTATATCCCACCAAACCATTATGTAAGGGTAATTTCCGCCTTCACATACATATAAATATGATCTTCTAGATCAGGGATCTCCAAACTTTCCAGCCTTAGGGCAATACTGATTACTCTAGTAAGTTCCGAGGGCCAAAACCATATTATCATTGTTGTCGGTGGTAAAAAGTGGAATAGTCCACTGATGAAAAAAAAAGTCCGAAAAAGTATGCAACGTTTAAAAAAGGCTGCAAATCGGACTAAAGTCCGCAAAACGGCAACACTGCATATTATTAATTTTCCTCTCATTATCTGTAATTTCTAGATTAGTCGCAGAGTACGAGCCATGAGGAGTAACGTGACACGACATCTGGTGGACACAAGCGGAAATAGGTAGTACCTTCTATCGCTAACAGATGGCGCTAATAGCACTTACAGAATAATCTCGTTGGTTCGAGAAAGTTCTGGTGTCTTTGACTCACTTCTAGATGGCAGTAATTGGAATATATAAGAAGGCTAGTGGCGCAACCACAAGTCAGTTCCTATGACATTGTTGTGAAATGAAATAGTGCGTACCTCCTTAAAACGTGTTTGTGCGTGTTTAAGTTTTTGACATCTTTGTAACAGTATTTTGATTTGAATTGTTGCTTTTGTGTGTGATTCAGTAGTATGGAAAAGAAGCGAATAATTGATAGTGAATGCAGAAAATTCAAAGATCAGTGGAACATTCAGTATTTCGTAATTGAGTCCAGTAACAAGGCGCTATGTTTGATTTGCAATGAAAGCATAGCCGTTCTCAAGGAATATAACATAAAGCGTCATTATGAAACAAAACATTTTCAAAATTACTCAAAATATACAGGAAGTTTGCGGACAGAAAAATTCGAAGCTATGAAGCGCGGATTGAAATCGCAGCAATCTTCATTTATAAAACTCAAAACTGAACAAGAGGCTGCAACTCGTGCCAGCTTTCGTGTGGCTCTTGAAATTGCAGAACGTGGAAAACCATTCACCGATGGAGAAATGATCAAAGAATGCATAATTGCAGTAGCCAAATAAATGTGCCCTGAAAAGGTAAATTTATTAAAAACTGTCAGTATGTCAGCAAACACTGTGACTCGAAGGGTAGAAAACATCGCTGAAAATATATTCTCTCAATTGTTCGACAAAAATGGACATGTTGAGTGGTTTTCTTTGGCCTTGGATGAGTCAACGGATGTGTCAGATACTGCTCAGGTGTTGATTTATATTCGAGGAGTAGATAAAAGCTATGAAGTGCATGAAGAACTTCTTGATATGTATAGTATTCATGGCACAACTACTGGTACAGATATTTTTAAAGGAGTTGAAATGGCCATTAATCAAAAGAACCTTCGATGGAAAAACTTGAAATGTATTACAACTGATGGAGGCAAAAACATGAGTGGGAAAGATAAAAGAGTAGTCGCTCTTGTGTCAAAGGCTGTAGAAAATGACGGTGGTTGAAAACCAAGTCTTACATTATATCATTCATCAACTGTCTTTGTGCGGAAAATGTTTGGATATGTCTGAAGTTCTGAAACCAGTCATATCAACTGTTAATTTTATCAGATCTTTTGGGCTGACTGAATCACCGACAATTCCGACAATTTATTGAAGAGATTGGAGAAAATGATTTACCTTATCATACTGCCGTACGTTGGCTTAGTTGTGGGAAAGTCCTTCAGCGCTTTTTCGAACTTCTAGCAGTGATCGAAATTTTTTTGAATGAAAAGCATCGCCCTCTTACTGAATTACAAAACAACGCATGGATGTGGAATTTAGCATTCTATGTTGATTTGACAAAACATGTGAACGAACTGAATTTGAGATTGCAAGGAGAAAACCAGTATCTTCCTGATTTATACACTAATATCAAATCATTCCGGAAGAAATTGATACTGTTTCAATCACAACTACGAAGTAAATATTTTTCACATTCAAAAAATTAAAAACATGTGAAATATTCAGCCACACCACTGAGACTGAGTTTCCTATCGATTTTGCAATCGAAACTTTGAGTGCTTTGGAAATAAATTTTGATACTCGTTTCTCGGACTTTGATGCCATTGCGAATCAAATTAAGATTTTTCAGAATCCTTTTGATACTTGAAATCCGCCTAGCCCCGGAACTTCAAATGGAAATGATTGATCTACAGTGCAGTGATATAATTAAGAACAAATATCAAAACTCACCTTTGTTGGAATTTTATAAGAGTCTTCCACTGACACAATTTGATAATTTGCATAAATTTGCTCGTGGGTTGTTTTCTGTTTTTGGTACTACCTATTTGTCTGAGAAGACCTTCTCCAAAATGAAGTACACAAAAAATGTTTACAGATCTAAATTAACTGATGAGCATCTTAAATCTCTTTTAATAATTGGTACAAGTAAAATTAGTCCACAACTACAAACTATTGTCAGTGGAAAATCTCAATTACATAAATCTCATTAGTATTTCATATGTCATTATGCTTGTTATAAGTTATGTTTTTATTTAAAATGTATAAAATGTTAGTTGGATTCATTTCAATAATTTGTTAGTTATTATATAGTGAAGTTGAATTTTCTGCATATTATACATGTCTTTACTCATTACAATTCTGTGTTTCTTTATCCAACTTATCACAAAAACAATAACAATAAGCCTACAACAATGTTATGAATAGTTAGCCCATAACCATATCAATGTAGATGTCATAGTAATAATTATTCAACATAAAATTAGAATACTTCAGTAAACTAAATTTAATTTGCTATGAAAAATATGTTCTCTGAAAGGAGTTTTCAAATATGCTAGCTCTCCGCGGGCCAGACAAATCTGTCCGCGGGCCGGATGTAGCCCTCGGGCCGTAGTTTGGAGACGCCTGTTCTAGATAATACATTCCAAAGTCAAATTTTACATCAATAGTGAACCCTAAGTGAGAGAACTAAACTTACTCAAAATCTCATAACCTTCTTAGATCCTAGTAAAATCCTATAACCCCCCTTTCTTAAATGCTAGTGAAAACCTCTAATCCCACCTTCCTTAAATACTAGTAAAATCCTCCCATTTCCCCCCTTTATTAAATGCCAGTAAAAGCATCTATTTTCCCCCTTTCTTAAATACTAGTAAAATCCTCTCATGATCTGATCTTGAAGGTCCATATATACTTAGGTGTAGTTGATCAGCTACAATGGTCCAGCAAGGCAGAGAGGTATTCAGATGGAGCTGATACGATGAAGAACAAATGAAGAGAAGAAGTAAGATAAAGATGAAGATAAAAAATAAGAATGAGACACCTGAAAGGAAATTCGAGTAAGTACTTTTTATTGAATGTTGAGAGGATTGAGTATCGTAGAACTGATAACTAAACTCACCGTAGATGTCGTGTGGCCTCAAATTAGTTTCGCCTACGGATATGGAGACAGGATTTTAAGATGAGCCCAAAACTTAATATCCACTAAAACAGAGTGGTAGAGCTCCCACAGGAACACTCTAATAAAATTTACGCTTACTTAATGGTTTTTTCAAAATCGGCAAAATTGCTATTCCATTTGGTCTTTCAAGAACTTCACAAGGATAAAAAAACCAGTAGTTGTAGAAATAATATAGATACATTTCAGTAATATTATAAAATGAGAAAAGAATCACACTGTGTAAATATTTATTAGTTATAAAACAAAAAATTGAAATATAAAAACAAGTTTTATCATTGAAAGTACATTAGACTTAATTCTATTGATTTGGAGACAATGGTTGAATTGAAAATGGTAGAAATATATATTTATTGATTATATCACAACCAAATAACGAAAATATGGATACAAGTAAACTACGTTAAACCTAATTTTATACATTCAGAAGCAATAGTGAAGAATAGTCGAAGGAACAAGTTAAAACCAATGAATCTCCTTCATTCGGATACAAGGTCTAGGTTGTGAGTAATTGTGGCACATTCTCAACCTATACACTTCTCTACAATCATTATTCAGTCTATTGGCTGGTCTGCTTGAAATCACTCTGCGACACACCCTACAGACTATTACCTCATACACTGTTGATGTTATGCAATTCGTGATGAATTTAACATACGTTCTTAACAATGCAGATCTGTCGTTGTTGGGGTTGGATAATGTTTCTCAGTGGATGAATTGCGAGAACAAAAATATTTGTGACATGTGCTGCACCACTGTGTGTTCCACTAGTGTTATGGGAATAAACTGGTCTGGGCAATGTTTGTGGATGTATTCTTCTAATAGTTTTTCAAAGTTCGAGCAACCCTTCAAATCGTTGTTGATTTGGTATGATCTAATGTAGAAAAATTGGAAAATGTTTACTACAACGTTCAAGGAAAAACAATAAAAGAAATACTTCATCTTTAGAGATGCTTTCTGTGTCACCGCTCGTTCAGGTGGTGAATTATCAAGACTAAAAACACTAATCAAGTGTTTGAATCAACAACAAAATAGTCGTTAAATCCCCACGGTTTTGTGTCAGTATACACATAATTGTAAAAACGGTGTAGTTTTCGGATACAATGGAATTTTGAATAATTTCAATTTGAGATCTTCGAAACAGGCATAGATAATAATCATCAAATATTATATCTCTTAAGGATGTCTTTGTTATACCTTTGGCCTTTTTAATAACTATGTCATCATTTTCAGACATTATTTTCAACGCATACATTTTAGATCTTGAGCCAATAAAGTCGGTCATCATTTTGCCATTATTTCCATCTTCCATTAGACCCAAAAATTTTTATCAGCTCGAGGAATCCCAAACACGGCATTCTCTGGATAGTCAGAAGTGTCATATCTGTGTATTTCATCTTCAATGTGCTTATAAATATCATCAGTGTTAAGAAAATGATAAATTTAACTGCCTGTGTCGGTGTATAATAATTTTGCATCCTCACCAAATTTGTTTTCAATGTAATTATAATGGAAATCAGAAATGGAAGTTTTAGGAATATCCAATATAGAAAGGCCCAAAAAATAGCTTTATTCAAAGTTACTTTTAATTTTTTCATTCCAATAATGACCATGTCCTTACCGAATATCGTACAGCTATTGAAATTGTGTTGAGAAATGTAATACTTTGACTATACCTTGCTGACCACTTATTGACTAACTTGACGTACCTATATTTTCGAACATTTTTTATTGCTTTTCCATAGGATGCACTATTCATTAATTTGAAATAGTTTTTTCAAATCAGTTTTCACTTTTCTTTCTTAAATCCGTATTCAATTCAATGTATCTTTTCAACCAAAATGATTGCTCAAACTTCAGACAACGATGTATTTTTGTAATTTTTAGTCCCAATTGTACAGCTTGCTTCAATCCTTGATAATAAAAAAAAAAGAAAATTCCGAATAACAGTATACCCACTTGGATAACATATTTATGTTAATCATGAAGAGTTGTTAATAACTTTGTAATATCAGTCTCTGATACTGGAATACAATGGTGGCTGAAATATTCTATTAAATTATTTACAATTTTTATTCCTTGTTTAGAGTTAATTTTATAAAGTTGACAATATTTTGAGAATGAGTCCACTATGGTAAGAAATTTAGCATTTTCTAATGTTATTGTGTCTAAATGTAAAATCTGGAAAGGTCTAGTAGCTGTTTGAGTAATATTGTAAATTTGTTTGATAGGTTTCCTATCATACTTTGTTAACTGACATAACTCACATTCGTTAATATAATTTTGTATTGATGATCTTTGGTTAGGCCAATAATAAAGCATTTTAATTCGATTTTCTGTTTCGTCTAGTCCCCTATGGTTTGTTTTACCTTCATGGTAGTTTTGAATAACCTCCTTAATTTCATTTAACGGAACATCTATTAAGTTTTTGGTACATTTAATTAATGAGATTTGAGAGTTTTTGAAATAATTTTGGATAACGACACTGAATTTTTCGTATACGGGGTCTTCAAAATAAATGAAATATTTCACTTTAGGACAATATATTCTTTGACAAAGTTAAAAACGTCATGTTCAAAGTTATTTTCTGATAATTGTACTAGAAATCTTTGTTTGTTTTCAAAAATTCTAATAACTTTAGTTTTTACTGGTTAAAATTTAACTACAGAAATTAATATTTGATTTTTTCTGATGTTTACCGCTGACTCCGAGATCGGTATACCTACAATAGGATTTTCTATATAAGTATGAACAGTGATATTTTCGTCATCTTCTACGTTATGATCGTCATCTGGTTCAACTATAAGTGATTCGGATTCTATGTTAACATCACTTTCAAAAGATTTATTGAAATTTTCCATGTATTCAAAAAATTGTTCAGAGTTTCCTGGAATTTCTGATCCAGTCTCGTTTATATTCAATGGAATTCGTGACAAACAGTCACTGTTAGTATTTAAGGCTCCTTTTTATATACTATATCATAGTCATATTCTGCAAGTTTAAGACGCCATCTAACTAGTTTAGAATTGAGGTCTTCAAGGGAAAATAGCCATTGCAATAGCTTATGGTCAGTTACAATTGTAAATTTCCTTCCAAAAAGATATGGACGGAAATATTTTACTGCCCAAATAATAGCAAGAAGCTCTTTTTCGATTACCGAATAATAGAGCATAGTTGCTAGCATCTGTAGTAAGATTGAAAGGTTTAGAGAAATCTGGATACTGAAGAATTGGATCGTTAATTAACAAGTTTTTACACATTTCAAAACAATTTATATAGTCCACGTCTTTGATATTTATAACTGCATTTTTCTTCAATCTCAAATTTAGTTTTGTTATTTTCGAAAAATCTTCAATAAATTTCGTATAATAACCTAATAATACTAAGAATCGTTTCAATTGTTTAATATTTTTTGGTATTGGAAAATTTTTAATAGCTAATATGTTGTCAGGGCTGGGCTTAACACCCTCCGATGTGACAATAAGCCCAAGGTAAGCGACTTCCTTTTTTAGAAATTGGCACTTATCAATTTGAAGTATAAAATTTGATTCTCGTAAACGGTCAAAAACTTCTTTTAAGCTGTTTACGTGTTCTTGTAGGCTTGTGCTGAACACAATAATATCGTCAAGGTACACCAAACATTTTTCGTTTTGTATACCTCTAAGAATATTGTCCATGACTCGTTGGAATGTTGAAGGACTATTCTTCATGCCAAAAGGCATGCGCAAAAACTTATATTTTCCGTGTTCTGTACTAAAAGCTGTTTTCGGAATATCTTCCTCAGCCATCTCGATCTGATGAAAGCCAGAGGCAAGATCTAGTGTTGAAAAATATTTACAACGCCCTAGTTTATCTAGTATCGTTTCTATTTCCGGTAATGGATACCGATCACCAATGGTAATGGCGTTCAGTTTTCGGTAGTCGATAACTATCGGAAATTTCGGTTTTTAAGAAGAATCTGTTTTTTGGGTAAAATCCAAATATTACTTGACCAAGGCGAATAAGAATGTCATATGATATTTTGGTCTAACAAATTTTGGATTTGGTTTTGTACTTCTTTTCGGTAAATTTCAGGATATCTGTATGACTTTGAATATATTGGTACTTCATTGGTAGTTCTAATATAATGTTTAATTTTGTTTGTAAACGTTAATTGGTTTCCCTCAACATGAAAAATATCCGTATATTCCTTAAGTAATTTCAATATAGTTTCAACTTCCTCAAAATTCATGTGTTCTGTTCTAATTTTAGAAATATCAATCTTGAGTTTTTCAGCGGAAATTGTATTTAAATTAGAGTTTGAAATACGTTCGTTTTCATCAAACGTTTCAGCTTCTATAAAACAATTTAAATTAACTTTAAAATAAGATTCTGTAGGGTTAAAAATTGTAAAAATAGCCCTATTATTTTCAACTTTTGCTATGCATTCAGGAATTTCTTATTTGCCTATTTGTTTGTATGGGACGATAACATCACCATAAGTAACATTTTTTATATTCAGACTTATCATTTATTCGCAATGTGGGTGCACCACTGTGCAATTCATGCTCTTTTTTTTATTCTAAAATAATTTAACTCAATCTGACTATTTGGTTTGACGAGAGAATTTTTTGTAAAATCAATAATAACCTTTACTTTTTTCAAATTATCTATACTTTGGCAAGTTTATCTGAAACCGTGAAAGGAATGCAGTCGA